>CAUYLG010051941.1:0-52201 GCA_963573385.1 Cacajao melanocephalus | reverse complement strand
TTTGAAAGAAAGAAAAAGAGAGGAAAGAAAGTGAGAGTGAAAGAAAGAAAGAAAAAGAATGTATGAGAGAAAGAAAGAGGAAGAAAAAGAGGGAGAGAGAACAGGATTCTTGTTCTACTTCCCAGGCTAGAATGCAGTCTAAAAATGGTTTTAAAACTTTCTACATACAAGGTGATATGGTTTGGCAGTGTCCTCACCCTAATCTCATTTTGAATTCCCACCTGCTGTGGAAGGGAGACAGGGGCAAGTTTTTCCATGCTGTTCCCATGATAGTGAATAAGTCTAGTAAGATCTGATGGTTTTATAAAGAGGAGTTTCCCTGAACAAGCTCTCTGTCTTTGCCTGCCCACATCCACGTAGGATGTGACTTGCTCCTCCTTGCCTTCCCCCATGATTGTGAGGCCTCCCCAGGCATGTGGAACTGTGAGTCCAATTAAAACTTTTTATTTTGTAAATCGCCAGTCTCGAGTATGTCTTTATCAGCAGCATGAAAATAAACTAATATAGGAAATTGGTACCAGTAGAGTGAGACACTACTGAAAAGATGCCTGAAAATGTGAAAGTGACTTTGGAACTGGGGAACAGGCAGAGATTGGAACAGTTTGGCAGTCTTAGAGGGAGATGGGAAAATTTGGGAAAGTTTGGAACTCCCTGTAGACTTGTTGAATGGCTTTGACCAAAATGCTGATAGTGATATGGACAAAGAATTCCAGGCTAAGGTGGTCTGAGAGAGAGATGAGGAACTTGTTGGGAACTGGAGCAAAGGTGACTCTTATTATATTTTAGCAAAGAGACTGGCAGCATTTTGCCCTTGCCTTAGAGATTTGTGAAATTTTGAACTTGAGAGAGATGATTTAGGGTATCTAGCTGGAGAAATTTCTAAGCAGCAAAGCATTCCAGAGGTGACTTAGGTGCTGTTAAAGGCATTCAGTTTTAAAAGGAACACATCATAAAAGTTTGGAAAATTTGCAGCCTGACAATGCAATAGGAAAGAAAATTCCATTTTCTGAGGAAAAATTTAATCTGGCTACAGAAATTTGTATAAGTAACAAGAAGCCCAATATTAATCCCCAAGACAATGGGGAAAAATGTCTTCAGAGCATGTCAGAGGTCTTCACAGCAGCCCCTCCCATCACCTGGAGGCCTAGGAAGAAAAAATGGTTTTGTGGGCTGAGTCCAAGGTCCCCATGCTGTGTGCAGTCTAGGGACTTGGTGTTCTGCATCCCAACCACTCCAGCGTTGACTCAGAGGGGCTGAGGTACAGCTCAGGACATGGCTTCAGAGGATGCAAGCCCCAAACCTTGGTAGCTTCCACATGGTGCTGAGCCTGCAAGCATACAGAAGTCAAGAACTGAGGTTTGGGAATTTCCACCTAAATTTTAGGAGATGTATGAAAATGACTAGATGCACAGGCAGAAATTTGCTCCAGGAACAGTGTCCTCATAGAGACCTTCTGCTAGGGCAGTTCAAGAGGGAAATGTGGACTGCAGCCCCCACACAGAGTCCCTATTGGGGCATCACCTAGTGGAGCTGTGAGAAGAGGGCCACAGACCCCCGAATGGTTGATCCACTGACAACTTGCACCAAGCACCTGGAAAAGCCAGAGACACAACACCACCCTATGAAGGCAGCCAGGAGGGAGGCTGTACTGTGCAAAGCCACAGGGGTGGAGCTGCCCAAGACTATGGGAACCTACCTCTTGCATCAGCATGACCTGTATATGAGACATGGAGTCAAAGGAGATCATTTTGGAGCTTTAAGATTTCACTGCCCCACTGGATTTTGGACTTGGATAAAGCCTGTAGCCCCTTTCTCTGGCCATTTGGAATGACTGTATTTACCCAATGCCTGTACCTCCATTGCATCTAGGAAGTAACTAACTTGCTTTTGATTTTACAGGCCCATAGGCAGAAGGGACTTGCCTTGTCTCAGATGAGACTTTCTACAGTGGACTTTTGAGTTAATGCTGAAATAAGTTAAGACTTTTGGGGGATTGTTGGGAAGGCATGACTGGTTTTGAAATGTGAGGCCATGAGATTTGGGAGGGGCTGGGGGCAGAATGTTATGTTTTGGCTGTGTCTCCACCCTAATTTCATCATGAATTCCCACATGTTGTGGGAAGGACCTGATGGGAGGTAGTTGAATCATGGGGGCATGCATGTCTTTTCTCTGCTGTTCTCATTATAGTAAATAAGTCTCACAAGATCTGATGATTTTATAAAGAGGAGTCCCCTGCATAAGTTCTCTTTGTTTGCCACCTGCTGCCATTCACGTAGGATGTGACTTGGTCTTCCTCGCCTTCTGCCATGATGTGAGGCCTCCCCAGCCATGTGGAACTGCAAGTCCAATTAAACCTCTTTCTTTTGTAAATTACCTAGTCTTGGGTATGTCTTTATCAGCAATGTGGAAACAAACTAATATACAAGATAACACAGGTTTATTTACATTCCCTGCTTTTCATGCTTATTCAGGTTACTGTCTTTTCCTTCCCATGTGAAATGCTCTAACTTCATTCTGCTGTCAAGATTCTTTTTGACACAAGAAACAGAAACATAATTTGGTGAGTTAATCTTTTCAAGCAATCGATTGAAAGGACACTGGGTAACTCACAGAATCAAATGTAAAGATGAATACCTGAAATGGTTTGGCACTGTGTCCCCACTCAATTTCATCTCAAATTATAATCTCCACAAGTCAGGGGAGGGGCCTGGTGAGAGATGATTGAATCATGGGGGTGGAATTCTCCCTTGCTGGTTTCGTGATAGTAAGTGAGTTCTCACAAGATGTGGTTGTTTTATAAGTGTGAGGCACTTCCTCCCTAACGCACTGTCTCTCTCTCTTGCTCCACCATGGTAAAGATGTGCTTGCTTCCTCTTCCTTTTCTGCGATGATTGTAAGTTTCCTGAGGCCTTCCAACTATGTTTTCTGCTAAGCCTGTGGAACTTGAGTCAATTAAACTGTTTTGTATTCATAAATTACCTAGTCTCAGGTAGTTGTTTATAACAATGTTATACTGTGAAGAGAAAACCCATCACACATTGAAATGTATCTGTAACAAGTACTAATGAACAATCGCCTTATAGTATTGACATTTGCTGTGTGTCATTATGTTAAGAATTAATTGTAGGGATTGTTTTAGTTTACATCTTGAAATCACCATAGTTGGGAGATGGAGGAAGTGAATTATTATAGGAGTCTCACTAGCACAATATAGAATGTAAGTGCAGAAGATTCCCAAATGACAACTGAGGTGCTGTTACAGAAAAAAAAACAAATGAAGAAAATGCTCGTAAACATTGTTTTCATTTTGTTTGGTTTGTTTCTGTTTGCTACTCAAATGTCCATCTGTCATAAAGTGAATAAAGTCTGATATATGCATACAATGGAACATTATACATCAAGGAGAATATGCCTTCTGTAACTGCACAGAAATATGGATGACTCTCAGAAACATAATATTGAACAAAAGAAGGCCGAGAAAAAGATAACATCCTGTATAATTTTAATTATTTAAATTGCAAAACTAGGTGAAACCAATTATGTTAAAAAGCAAGATTTTGGTAACTCTTGAGGAAAGGGTACGAGTGACTGGAAGGACACTTCAGGAGGATGGACATATTGGTTAAGCTCTGTTTCTTGACCTGAGTGCTCATTTCAAGGATTGTGCTTTTTTGGTGAAAGTGCACTGAGCTGCAAAGTTATCCACAATATTTGGTGTGGACACTGCCTGAAGCAAAAGGAAAATTCAGTAATACTGGTCCTGTCTTAAAATTTTTGATACCTGGGCACAGTGGTGCTGGCCTGTAATCCCAGCACTTTGGGAGGCCAAAGTGGGAGGATTGCTTGAGCTCAGGAGTTTGAGATCAGCCTGAGTAACCTAGCGAGACACCTTCTCTACAGAAAATAAAAAAATAATATGGGCATGGTGGTGTGCGCCTCTACTTCCAGATACCTGAAAGGCTGAGGTAGGAAGATCATTACAGTTTGGGAGGCAGAGATTGCAGTGAGCTGACATTGTGCCACTGCATTCCAGCCTGGGTAACAGAATAAAACCCCGTCTGAAATAAGCAATTTTGATAGTGTATTAATCATGGACTTTTATCCATTAGTTTTCTTTAAAAATTGTATTGTATTAAAATATTATTTATTTTAAATGCTGTATATTTGGTATCCCTCGAATCTTGTGGTCAAGGAAAGTCTCTCACTTGCTTTTTACCTTAGCCCAGGCCCTGTGCTTCACCATAGACAGAATGAAAGCCAAAGGATGCTAAATGACTGAGTCAAGTCACAGAGATCATTTCCTCTAATGTAAAGTATTTTTTTTATCAGTTATGGATCCCTCTATGCCTACATTCTGCTTTTATATGGTTACATATCATGGAATGAGTCTCACTACCTTCCATATTTTTCATTATTCAGCCAAGTCATAGCTTTCATTTCCAAGAGAAAAAAAAAATCAAAACTCCAAACAAACACACAAAAAGCAAATGCCTTCTTTCTCAAGACTCATTCACGTTAAAGTGAAAAATTGTTTTTTTGTCTAAATGTCAGCAAATTAAGGAAATTCAGTTACAATAAAGTCCAAGGTCAGAATAGCTTTTTAAAAACTGTGGAATCTATTACTCAATTTACTCAAAGAAATTTACATTTTAAAATCATCAACGATTTCGGGATTAAGTATCTTCCTTTAGAGAGATAACAATAGAAGGCAATTACAGACCAAAGTGGCAGAACAAATAATTTACTATTTTTCAACTATATTTTTTTTACCTTTTCTTTAACAATAAGATGTATTTAATGTATTTGGGTTCTTTTCCTTAAGAGTTTAAGGGTCTCTTGAGTACTTTTGTCACTCCTTTTACCTTGGTTTTTGCTTTTGAATTGCCTATTTCTGATTAACAGAAGGTTGAAAGTCTCTGGCTTGGAAGTCAATCAGAATGACGCTGCTTAATAATGGTATGCTGAGCAGTTGACACAATGCTGGGCTAACATCTTTTCGACAAAATGATTACATCTACTGCACATCAATCACTTGACATACCAAAATAAAGCCAGCTTAATAGAACAATATGTCATGATAAATACCTTCCCTTGAAACTTCTCATCTTTGCCTTCACACTTATATATTGATAAATGATGTTCCTCCACCTTGATGTTCTTTTCCTCCAAGCAGAAGGCCCATTGTCCTGTAACAATTCACTGACAAATTCACTCCAATACCTAGATGTTTAAGGCAGTTTTCAAACAAAGTCTTCGGTCTGTATATTAACCAATGAATCAATAAACACTAAGAGGTAGCCCAAAGTTTAGAAAGGCAGCTGTTTTCCCTCATCCAATGGAACAATCAAGACATCTCTTTTTTACTTTCTGTCATCTTTGTCCTTACCAGCAACATCATGGGCTAATATCAGAATCCCTGCCATTCTTGGTAAGTTTCACAGGTCACAGGTGAGTGTGAACTCAGTCTAAGTTTCCATCTTCAAAGGTTTGTTCCCTTAATAGAGTGAGACAAGCAGTATTTGTTTCTTCAACACTTATAGTAGGACAATCGAAAGCAACTGTTGGAAATGCACGAGATAGGCTTAATAATGGACATATCATTTTTTGATTGCTATAGAGCTTCTTTGTAAGTCAGTTTTTGCTATCCTTTAAATGAGTTAAGACAAGTTCTTATATAAATTCTGTATTACTCATATCTTGCTGTAAAAATGTCACCCCCAAAATCTGTAGCTTTTAGAAATAAGTATTCATTATTGCTCCTGAGTCGACAGGTCCTCAGGGTTGATTTGGTCAGGCTCAGTGTTCTTCAACACTGGCAAGAACTGACTGCTCTAGTATGACCTCACTTGCATGCCTGGAGATGGGATGATAGTCAGCTTGGACAATAAGGTGATGGTTCTACTCATGTCCCATCATCCCACAGATGAGCTTCAGCTTATTTACATGGCAGTGGCAGAGTTCCAAGACACTCTAAGAAAACACAAACCACAACACTGCATCTGACATATTCTGTTGGCCAGAATAAGTCACAAAGACAGTATAAATACAAGGGATGGTGAAATACACGCTACCTCTTGAGGAGATTCAAAACTGCATTCCACAGAGTCTGAATATGGGAAAAGGAAAAAATATATAGTCAATTTTGTAATCAACTTATGGTAAATTCAATAGCTCCCAAATAGTCATCTAATAAGAAATACATTTTCACAAATTTTAAAAAGTATTATCCATCTTAAAATTTACTTTATTTTGGACAACCAGCTCAATAAAATTACTTCTTGGCTGAGTGCAGTGGCTCAAGAAGTAATCCCAGCACTTTGGGAGGCCGAGGCAGGTGGATCAGGAGGTCAGAAGTTTTAAGACTCCTATGGCCAACATAGTGAAACCCCGTCTCTACTAAAAATTTAAAAAAAAATTAGGCATGGTGGTATGTGCCTAGTCCTGGCTACTCAGGAGGCTGAGGCAGGAGAATCGCCTGAATCCAGGAGACAGAGGTTGTGGTGAGCCCAGATAACGCCACTGCACTCCAGCCTGGGCAACAGAGTGAGATTCCAAATTAAAAAAAAAAAAATTATTGTATACATTGTTACTTTTTAAAAATTCCATTAGTGGCTTTGTTTTAATTGTTGGATATGTTAGGTGGAAAGCAACATCATAGGTATGAACCCCCTAATATAAATTTCTGCTTTGGTGGTACCATTTCAAATTCATATAAAATAATTTTTAATTGCATAAACATTAGCATTAGGAATTTAGAATCTTAAGTAAGCTGTAACTGAGAGAAACAATGTACATTCTATTTCAAATGACATATTCTTTCGCATAAAGAGTAAAGTGTTCATACATCACATAATACAAAAATGAATGTCATATCTGTTCACTTTGGTCACCATCCAGTCACTTTTGATTTGTCTTTTGAAAGGCCAAAGGAACGTGTTATACTCAGAAATTTGTAGCAATTTTATAAAGGAACAGTTTAAAAGAATATGATTTACATCAAGGAATTTAGCAATGTGAATATAAGCAAAAACATGTTTAGAACAACTTGGTTTATACAAGGATTAAATAAAATAATATATGTAAAGAACTGTTAGCATATTCGATATTCATCCTTCAAGAAATGGTGTTATTTTTATTCTAGAACTTAGCATAATATTCATTTTTAAAGGCTAGAATATATTTTTGAACAAATTCTGTGAATAGCATACATATATCACTGTAATACATGTGATATTTATTTTTCACCAGTAAATATTTTCATACTTTACTGGCTATAACAGCCTGACATTTTATAATTTAACTGGTTTTTATTCTTATTTATATAGTTTTTTTATTTTCCGTGAATTTCTTCCTTAGAGGAAGATTGTTTTCAAGTAGAAATGATGCTATTATATTAATAGGTTAGAAAGAAAGGAAGGAAGGAAGGAAGAAAGGAAGGAAGAAAGGAAGAGAGGAAGGACTGGAGGAAGGAAGGAAGGAAGGAAGGGAGTAAGGAAGGAAGGAAGGAAGGGTACTACTTTTCAAATATGTATTGAGTACTAAGCAAATTACGTAAAGATAAGGAACAATAATAATCCAAAGGTTTCAATAATCTACAAGAGACATAAGAAGTTAATTTATTATAAGAAAAACAATGAAATAATTATTTAAACAAATATTTTAAAACTTAATTGCTATTTCTGTATTTCATCATTTTTTTCTTCAAGTAGGCTTGTGAAAACTTCAAGTATTATACTGAATTTTCTTTGTTCACTACTATGAGAAGTAATTCAATAAAATGTATGACAAATTTTTGTTTGTTATTTCATTCTCTCTTCTGAGATAAAATCATCAGCAAACAACACAACAAACTTTTGACAGGGTCATATAAATTGTCTGCAAATAGAAAAGGCAAATTCAAGGCATCATTATATCTGACACCATCACAAAACCCTTTTTGCCTAACTGAGGGTTTTAAATGAAGAAAAAATACATGTCTCAAGAAAAATAGCTAGAGGAGTTTTTGTAGTCAAGCTAGCTTGGAGACTTGGAAATATTTTGTAGAATTATTGTGAGATTACATAAGACTATTGTTACAAAGTGCTTAAAATTGCACATGCCCAAAATATGGTCTGACAACACTATTATCCCCAAAAGTATTAGCGTCATTATTATCACCATTATTATCTTTAAAACGTTTTGAAATGTAAAGATTTTTACAGAATTAAATTTCATAAAAGAAGTGCTATAAAAGAATTTGAATTTATCTCTTCTATCCACAGCATTTTACTCTTATCCACACATGCTTTAACTGAAGTTGATATTGGGGAAGAGATTCCAAAGTCAAAGATCTTAAATAATTATAATTATAATCATAAACTAGGCCATGAAGAGACAAAGTGATACTGCATCTTCAGCTAATTTTATCTGCGTGCTCAGCCATTTCAAAAGCAGTATAGTAACCCTCAAATTTAGACAGAGAGCTAAACTTTTTTTTTTTTCCCAAAGAAAGCAATATTATGTTTTCTAACACTTTACGGAAACATTTACTTTTGCAGCCTTTTCCCTTTCTGGAGTTGCATAAAGACCTAAAGCCAGATGAATGCCGACCCCTATTTCTCCCATTCAATTCTGTGCCATCCTTCCTTCTTCAGTTTCACAAATACCCTTTCCCTGGGATGAAAAATGGAACACTTATGTGCAGCCTCGGATCCCTTAAGAACCAACTCTGTCTCTTAGGCGTAAAGATTCCTTAAGAGAAGAAACTGTGCTGATTGAACTTGCTTTGCTCAGTGTGTACAAAGTAACTAGAGCTCAGAAAGATACTTAATCAATACTGACTAAGGATGATAATTTGAGAAGTGAAAGAAAATCTATGTGGATTTCTTTGGAAAAGCCTGGACCATCAGAAACAAGATATCAATTTAGAGTTTAATCTGTTGTAACAAATTTATACAAAAATGTTTTAAATACTCCACGATCATGTCAGCATATTTTTGAGTACCACAGTGATTTGGACACTTTGTTGCTTGAAATGTAAATATCATTTAGGAACATATTCTGCTCTGGAGGAACACTGGTGGCAGTCTAATGACATTTTCTGGGATTTTTAATATTTTAACATATTGAAGAAGAATAAAAGGAAGTGATGAAAATAGTGCCTTTGAATTCAAGGACAAAATGTTAACATGAACAATCAAATATTTATCAACAAGCATTTCAAGGAATTAAGAAAATTATGCATTTTGTGTATTCAGAACAATAATCTATTAGCTAGTACTATAGCAATAAAAAATGATAAGCCTCCACTATTAAGCCTGTCTTGTACATTTCCAACAGTTCCTTTTGATTGTCTTACTGTAAATGTTCAAGAGATAAAACATTATTCTTCTCACTCCAGTGAGGAAACAAATCGTGAAGGTGGAAGCTTAGACTGAGTTCACGCTCACCTGGGACCTGTAAAACTTGTGAAGAATGGCAGGGATTCTGATATTAGCCCATGATTTTGCTTGTGACTATAAAGATGACAGAAAGTAAAAAAACAAGTGTCTTGCTAACCTAGTTCCATTGAATGAGGGAAAACAGTTGCCCTTCTAAACTTTGGGCTACCTCTTAGTGTTTATTGATTAATTGGTTAACATACAGAGACAGAGAAGACTTTGTTTGAAAACTTCCTTAAACATCTAGGTGCAGGAAACTTAGAGAATTTATGCATCAGTCCTTCAGATTTTATCCATCTCCTCCACTGAGCTTATGGTCATTGAACCCAAAGAAGCCTGATCTATATATCATGATGCTAAGTTACTTGTAGGATATAACCATACAAAGATCACACTACTTTGTTATCTTTTTAGGCAGAAGAAAACTTGTTTATCTTCTCTTAACATCTTAGTAAGTTTAGGATATGCAATAATTTGAATTTTCTCAAAGATTAGATTCCTGGTCCATGTGCTACAGAATTTTTTACATAAGATTTTCCTTCTTTATTAAGTTGATTGTTTCCTGGAGAATAACAAAAGAAAGAACAGTGACTTTTTCTCTTTGTCTTCCTTTCTCTTTGTCTCTTTTCTTCTCTCTCTATAAAGTTGCACTAATACTTTTCATATGGATTATTTCAGAAAACTTTTACACCAGTAGTTTAAGTTCAGTTTTCCATTGCATAATTGAACATTGCAAAATAGCATTGGCTGAAAGAGAATTAAAGTCTATTTTCACATATATAAAATAGGTTTGAACATAGTCCAGAGCTGACTTGTTGACTTCATAGTGCTACCTGGGACTCAAGCTGTGCCATCTTTCTGTTCTGCCATCCTGTGCATCATCTATTTTTAAGACCACTACATGGTTCAAGATGAAGGCTGAAATTCCACTCATTTATGCCAACTTCCTTCTGAACAGAACAGAAGCAGAGAAAAGACAGAGGGTCAAAGGGGAGTCCTCTTATGTGAGATAGCGCCTTTAATCTTTAACCTGCACAGAAATGACATGCAGCATTTCTACTAACATCACATTAGCCAGAACACAATCTCCTGACCAGACTTGGAAAATAAGCACATTTCATCCCTGAATAATATCACAGTTGTATCCACGAGCAGGAGGAAGAGAATGAAACAAAGGACTTGGAGATAGACAACTAGCTGACACTGTCCCCGACAAACCTGTGAGCTTATCCAAGTATCTAGGAAGAAAAAAACTGAGATTAAACTTTCAAACTCACTGGATCTTTACTTTGCTCACTCATTTTTTGGGGCAACTCATAATATTATTGATTTTTTTTCTACATGCTACATAGCACCTGAGGTATAAAGAAAGCAATGTCTAGTGCCACAGTAGATATTATACTTGCTTTCACTCTGCCTCTAGTACAGCCACAAAGTTTGGTCCAGAGAAAGGAAAATTGAATATAATATGATATGATCCATGGAAGGGTAAGGAACTATGAGAGCAAGTAGACAAGACCTATTCCATTTAGATCCCACTTACTGTGTGAAATTTCTGATCAATCAAGGGTTATAATTGGGAATTGCTCAAGTGAGATCAAGAAATGCGAGGGTTCAAGTCAAAGATAACTCATGTGGCACCTCAAGACCACGGAGATCATAGCATTGAAGAATTTTAGTTCAATGTGAGAATTGCCATCAGGAATGTAACAACAGACACAGGAATAGAAAAGACATAGACAGAAATAGGACTTAATGAACCACTTAGTTAACTTTCTTTTTCACAGTAGAGCTAGCCATTGGTGCAAACAGAAAAAAAAAAAACTGACTAGATTAGCTTAGATTAGCTTTGCCCTAAAATATTTAGGATTCTGGAACCAATGGATGGCACAACTGGTCCACTAACGAAAAACTTCATGTGTTTTCCAAATTCTCTTTTCTAAATAGGATGATAATATTTTCTGAATTCAAATTTGGAAAAAAAGCATGAAAAACTGAAGATATTTTATCTGTCTTAGAAAATCCAATTTCATATTTCTGTATTTATTGAAGAGCTGTGCTTCACATGATATGTGTACTATTGAAAATCATATATAGAGTTTACCATCACTCCTAAATTCAATTTACATAGTTTCTAAAATAATTTTCATATCTTTAATAAGTTTTGTAAATCACCTCTGAGAACACACAGACTAATATTCTTTGTGAAGCTACTAAAAGAACAATATTCATAAAAGAAAGCTATGCTAATGAATGAATTATATTGGAATGTTTTTTCACTTTATGTTTTCCATTATTTTAATCAAGCAAGTGACAAAGAGAATCTCCATACTCATTGTGCAACAACAACAACACCTGCAGAAAGATGAGGACTATGGCTGTTCACAAATGTAAAACATCCAGTATGTTAAAGTGAGACATATTTTATCAGGACTGAAAATAACTCCTCAATACTAAGAGGAAGAGTTTATATGGTCATTCATCGCAGTTAAATAAATAATTATAACAGATCCTCAAATCCAGCCAGCATAATCACTGTATCTTAGTTGTCTGGGGTTAAAAGAATAAGAAGAAAAAAACTTGTGATTATATAATATTCTTCTTTCAGAGATAATCATTAACCAGAAAATTGTGCTCAATTGAAAAAAGAAAAAAAAAAACTCTTACTAAAGTGGAATCATTTTTGTGTTAATTATGTCCAGTGAGACTTCTCCAGTGACACTAAAATGTACATGCTTATATGACAGATAATTATAAAGATAATTATAATGTCCCCGAGAATGAGATAGTATGAGCCTTATTCAATATGGGTTCCGATATCAAGGCATCAGAACTATTTTGAAGAGTCTTTACTTTATCTTTAAGAAATAATAAGAGACATACATTAATGAAGAATCTCAGAAAAATAACTTCCAAGTACAAATGGTCCTTAATAATTTTGACATAAGAAAGGTACTTATGCTTAGATTTGTCTGAACTGCTTACTGTGTGACAGCGAACAGCAACCTGGATATCAAATAATTCTTTAGCCACACTCAGAGAGTCTTTGCTCTCTCGAATAAAAATATAGAGCATGCTGCTTCCCTTCATTTATTAATTTTATTTTCATACCTTTTTCAAATAGTTAAATTCAGTTGGGAATCTGAAAATGTCTTAGACACTTAGACTTATTCAGAATTGAACTACTATCAGAAATCTCTAGTATTAAAGTGAACTGGAAAGCTAGAATTCCATAACTTCAAAAGCAAACTTGCAATTTTGATACAAAGAGAGTTGATGAGGGAGTTATTTTAAAACATGAAACCTATTAATATGCAAGTTCTTAAATAGTAATTTTCTATTTTAATTGCAGTTCTAAATATCAGGTCAACCAATTGGAGAATCAATATTTTTTGTATGCATAAATGAAACTGTGGATAAATTGGTTATCAAAATGGTTGTTTAGAATACTTTTTAAACAAGCACACCTCAATACATTTATTTGATTTTTTAATTAACTCACATTATTAATATAGCTTTATCATTTTCTTGGTGTATATTTTAGTTGTAGGTCCTAGGTAAGTGTATATCAGTGAATAGAGAGACATAATATAGTACTTAAAGGGGAACATAGAACTAGTATATGCAAATATGGTCTGGAAAAATATAGAAGAAAAAAATTCTCTGAATTAGTGTACTTAGGGAACGTTTCCAGGAATCCGTTACCCACCCTTTACCTCCACTTACCCATCCACCAATCTATCTTTAAAACTATTAATTGACTTGACTACTCCAGATAATTTCTTAATGCTGAGTATATATGAGGGGACTTCAAATATATTTTATAGAAAAATGGAATTAAAAGATAAAACTAAAAAATGCAAACTTTATTTCTCAACAGAAATTCAATCAAGATCGACAGTTTTTTAAGTGATGATACCAACCGTTTATTCTGTTCCTAAAGAACTCAGGCTGGTGGGAATTTAACCATGTAAATAAAGTCCTTTTTACATTATTAATGGAAGAAAAATGGGCACCCTTTAAAGATGCTTTAAAATTAAGAAAGAGAAAAACATCAGAAGCAGCCAAGTCAGGACTGTAAGATGGATACCTCATGATTTCCTATTGCAACCATTTCCAGAGATACCTGTGAGTGTGGGTTTTCTGTTTTTGCTTTTGCTAATGAAATAGATCTTTAAAAGATTCACAGAAGACCCACAAAGCTTTTGCAAGCACTATAATTGCAGAAACAGTCAGTTTGAACTGAGTTGATAGAGCGCAAAATGAAAATCTTTTAGATACTCCAATTTCTACTGAAAAGCAGCAGAATGAGAAAATGACTCAGCTGCAAACATGTGGTGTATTTCATGATACAGGAAGGATTACTGAGAGTTCTGAACCTTAGCAACCTCCTCCAACATACTGGCCTGACACAGAGGATGAGATTCTAGAATTTGGGCTGATGCTTGATAGAGTAACTTGAGGTACTAGAGAAAGGATACATATATACTGCATGTGTGAGGGAAAGGGGGTCAAAGGGGAGATTGTGGTCACCTTTCTGCAAGGTGGCCACTGCAAGGACTCACAATTATCCCTGCTTTTTGCTACTCACACCCTTGTGTAGTCCCTCCGTGATGTTAGAGTATGGGTCTGTGTGATTCAAAGCGTATGGTAGTATCTCACTTCTGAGATTAGGTTGTAAAAGACTTCAGTTTCTGTCTTTGATGCTTTCTTGTTCTCATGTTTCTCACTCTTGGATTCCTTGCTCTTAGCAAGCCAACTGTCCTGCCAAGTAGCCCCATCATGAGCACATAGCGAGGAATGGAGACCTCCAGTCAACAGCCAGCAAGGAATGAAGGCCTGCCAATATCAGTGTAGATGATCTTAGATGCAAATTCTCCATCCTCACTCGAGCTATGGGATGACTGAAGCCTTGAGCAACAGCTTAACTGAAACTTCATGGGAGACCCTGAGTCATAACTAAGTGAAGTCATCCCTGGTTTCCCAAACAATAGAAACTGCACAATAATAAATGCTTAGTGTTTTAACTGCTAAGTTTGGAGGATATTTGTTAGGAAGCAATAGGTAATTAAAACACTGTCCTGATTTTTTTAAATACCTCATCTTTTGTTAATAGTAATACTAGGTGCTAGGCCAGGCACAGAGGATCATGCCTGCAATCCCAGCACTTTGGGAGGCCAAGGAGGGCAGATCACTAGGTCAGGAGTTCAAGACCAGCCTTACCAACATGGTGAAACCCCATCTGTACTAAAAATACAAAAATTAGACAGGTGTGGTGGCATGTGCCTATAATCCCAGCTACTCGGGAGGCTGAGCCAGAAGAATGGCTTGAACACAGGAGGCGGAGTTTGCAATGAGCCGAGTTCATGCCGTTGCACTCCAGCCTGGATGACAGAGTGAGACTCTGTTAAAAAACAAAACAAAACAAAACTAGGTGCTATGGCTGGAACTAAGGGCAAGGCAGGTTTGGGGAAAAGAAAAATGGACAAACAGAACAGCTCCCAATTGGACATTTTTAAGGCAGTTTATTCTCTGCAACTGGGTCTTTTTAAAATGCTAAAAGATCTGTCTTTATTCATAGAGATGAATTTGTTAAATAGTCCAGTCCTTTCTGGCAGACAAGACTGAGAGTATTCACTAGCTGATAGTCGCTCCTGTTATGTTCAGTATACATGTATATTTCTGACCGAATATGAAATGTTATCCTGGGAATGTATTTGAGTCTCTTTGGACGGGCTTAATTGCTTCATGGAATTGATAGTAATCACCTTTCATGGACTGGGTTGGAACTGGAGTTCTGGCAGAAAAACTGTTATTCTGGAACTTGACAACACGTGTTTTAGGCATATTAACATCAAATGACAAGTTATTACAATAGCCTGACGTTGGTTCTCATGTCCCGAAATTGCATATCACAATATTTCTTAAAATATAACTAATATTTCAATTCTAGTATTTACTTAAATCATATGCAAGCACCACATTAAATAGTGAATGCAGCATTTATCTTTGGTGTTCTCTACATAGCTGAGAAAACAAGGCAACTGAATGCTCAAACAGTTCTTGCATCGAGTTTTAAAAGGAAACTTTTGCTTATAAATCCCTTAAATCATAAAGTATACCCTACGCTGTTGTTTCCAAATGCTGCAATAATTATTTTTAAAAGAATAAAAGTTCATTTTAAAAGGCAGAGTAATTAAGATAAGAAAAGAAATATAAAAGTGGGTGTTGGGGTTGGTGGCAAGATGAGATAAGTGTGCAGGAGAAAGGAGAGCCAGGAATATAAGCAGAACTCCAGCATTGGCTGAGGCTGCGACTTTCAATGTGGAAGTAGAACACAGAGGTGAATCGCCATGTACACTGATAATGTTGGTTCAGACTGAGTGGAGTCTGGGGTTTTACTAATTTTATAGTCCATGATACTACTCTAAGGAAAGCTGAGGCTGGCAGTCATTGTTGGACAAGTTCAACATTAAAAGACTGAGAAATGAATCATGTCGATCTTCACATTTAGGTATAACCACCGTTTTTACATTTTTTCTACTGTAAAACAAATAATGGTTGATTTTTATATCTGTGAAAAATAAATTCTATTAGCATGCCCACTGTTGTGCACGGTAGCTATCCTTTTTCTCTTAGTCAAGAAATTATGATAGGAATATAACTGTGTGAGCATGACATTAGATGTCTTGCTTGCTTTAATACTAATTTATTACAAAAAGGAATAGTCTTCTATCATGGATTCTGTTCCCACTACTACTCACATTTCTCAAGATCTGCATGATTGGCCTGGCATGATGGCTCACACCTGTAATTGGAGCACTTTGGGAGGCAGAGGCAGGAGGACTCCTTGAGGCCAGGAGTATGAAAAACACTTGCGACAATGTTTCACAGACTCACCAATCGTAAATATTTTAGGTTCTCTCATAGACTTGGGAGCAGCCGTAGTTAGTAAAAATAGTTGCATAGCTCCTGCTCCAGCAGTAAAAGTAAATTGCTCCTTCTCTTTGGTTTTGTGTCCTCTGCTAGGTGCATTTTAATGTGCATTCAGGTCCCCTTAAAAGAATATGCATATATATTAGAGTCAGTGCACCTATAGTTATAGCTACTCAGGAGGCTGAGGTGGGAGGATTGCTTGAGCCCGGGAGGTCAAGGCTGCAGTGAGCTATGATCAAGCCACTGTACTCCAGCTTGGGCAAAAAAGTGACACTTCATCTATTTAACAAAAAGACCCACATCATGAGTAAATACCAAGATTGTAAACCTTCAAAATCCAAAAACAAAACAAAATAAAACAAAACAAAAAAACACAATTTTGTTGGGAAGGCTATCAAAGTGGTGGCCAGTTAAAAAGAAACAAAAAGAGGATCCCAGCAACTGACCATTGTGATAAAAATCAGAAGGGTGTCAATAGGGAAATTAACATCTTGTGAGATTAAACTATTATAAAAAGAATTTTATATGTCTCAACCTATATATGTTTGATTTTTTCACCATGGTTGAATTGAAATGGTATCTAGAAATGCTACTATATTATTTTCTAGATGTTTTTGGTTAGAAACAAAAAAGCTATGGCTTGAAGTCATAGCTACTCAGGAGGTTGAGGTGGCAGGATGGCTTTCTAAGTAGCTAGAAATGTTAGAAGGGACAAGAGGGAGAGGATTCAGCAGGTGTCTTTAAGCATGGATTTAATAAGTACATTGAAGTGAAACTGATCATTGCTTGGCAGAGGGTCTGGCAAAGAGAAGGAACTAATAAATACGTGTAGAAATATAAGACCTCAAAATTATAAAGTGGATGGCACCAACTAGAATTCCTACGGCAGCTGATTCTTTTGAAAGATGGAGAAACTTAGCTTCTTTTTTCCTAAATGATTTAGAAAGTTAATGATAACACAGTTGAAAACTTAGACTGTGGAATAGCTCAACCGCTTATTTACTCAATGTACTTGAGCAAATGATTTAAATTCTATGAACCTCACTCTCCTGAGCATAACAAATGGTTGCTCCAAGTTCTAACATTTGTGTAAAGTGCTTAGCACAATGCCTGACATATAGAGAGCATTCAGGAAATGACAGCAGGAACATTAGTACACAAAGTTGCTAACAGACCAGAGATGAGGATTGATGTCACTTGCATCCCATGCTATTTTTACATCTATTCTCAAATTCTAATTGAACTATTATTTATTGACCTTTTCTGCATGGTACCTATTAATTTCACATATGTACTTCCTAATCTTACAGCATGTTGCCTGAATATCAATTTTCCCTATGATCTCTTTTTGTCAGAATTGCTAACAGTAAATGTCACTACAACCAGCTCATTTTTTCCAGTAATTCCTTCTGTTATAATTTCTGAACATTTCAATTCACTAGTGTTAAAGATAATTTCCTCACCTCATAAAATATTAACATTCTTTTTGTGTGGCTAAGAATTGTCTTCAAGCAAACTTCTTCCTGTCATTAATTAAAGTAATGAATAGTGTAATATTAAATGTATAATTCTCTGACAAGCATTCAAGTGTTTGCCAAGAAGTTCCTTTCTACCAAAAACATCTGGAAAATAATTTGGTAAATTAAAAAGCTGATACTTTAATATACTAGAGGGTAATCCCCCAGTCTAGGTAGGCAGTGCCAAATTGGCAAAGCTCTTGCCCCTGGCATGGTGCCATGGCTTCCTCATTTTTCTTTTCTTTCTGTGCTATATAAGGATTTTGCTCAGCCCCTCTCTATTTCCACTGCATTAATTATCAGACAAGAAAATGACAACAAACACGTTCCAACACATGTTAGCGTTTCTGCTTGCGACAGACAGTGTTTCACAAAGACACGGCGATCATAAATATTTTAAGTACTCTAATAGACTTGAGAATAGCCGTAGTTAGTAAAAATAGTTGCATGGCTCCTGCCCCAGCAGTAAAAGTAAATTGCTCCTTCTCATTGGTTTTATGTCCTTGGATAGATGCATTTTAATGGACATTCAAGTCCCCTTAAAAGAAGCTACTGTCCTTTCCTTCTTTTTTCGCCTTTTACAACTTCATGTTTTCAGGGTGTTGAATAGTGTATTAAGAGCTTGAAGCTTTAAAAGTTAGTCATCCAACACTTTGTGAAATGAGTTGCTTGATTTGTCCAGGACATTACTGTTCTGATTACAGCTCTACATGGCCATATGATGTTTTACAGTTTCGAAAAGACTGTCGTATCCCTAACATACTTGATCCTCAGATGTACATGAAGAAGGGTTAATTTTCCCATTTTTCTATTGAGAAAACTGAAGCTCAGAATTCTAAGTAGTTCCTCCTGAAGTCAAGAGACAGAAAATGCACAGATGTGCTTATTAAAATGTAAAATTTGCATGAAGATAATCATTCTAAATATTAGCTACAAGTGGAAAAACAAAGAACTGGACTTGAATTCAGATATTTCTGATCCTGCATCCAGAAATCTTTCCATGGTAGCACCTTGAATTATAAACTCCAGGGCGGAAGAAGAGAAATAGTATGTGAAAATAGTATATGGAAAGACTTTCAGATCATATCCAAATATGCCTCACCCATTAAGTGCCAGGAAAAATATCATTGAAGATCTTTTTTCTTTCAAATAAAAGCAATCCCATCTTTCTCAATATTCCTGCAAAATTTTTCTCTTTTATAGTGTAGAACATTTTTCTACTTTGTAATGTCATTATTTATATGTATATATTTTACCTATGGTACATCAGAAACTCCTTGAGAATATTAGATTAATTTGTCTTAGGAGCTTCCAAAGTACCTTGTACTGTGCCCTGAATGCAAAAGGTGCTTATTATGTGTTTGGCAATAAATGTGTTAATTTATATTTGTATTCCCCAGCTGCAATCCAAGCAGGAGGAGGAGTGTGAGGCACCAGAGCTGGCTCCTTAATGTAATTATCCGTGCACTTAATCATTACATTTAGGAGAAGGTAGAAACACTGCATGAGTCTGTCTATGAAAGCAGTGACTATGATTGTATTCTTTGCAACAGTATTGCCAGCACCTATATAAGGTTAGACACATAAAAAAGATTCAGTAAAAATTTTTCTGACATTTTATTTATTATATTTATTTTTAATAGGGAAAAATATTTATCTGATGTCATTACTGAGGTCGTCTATAAAACTTCATTTAATATATGGGTCAAACTTACCTTTCTGCATTTATGTGTACTTTACTCAAAACTACAAGTAAGTTGTACTGCTACCATGATAGGTATTTCCCTGACTCTTGCTATTTCACTTTCTTGTCAAAGACTCATTACCAGAATATAATGATCATATATATGTATGTTGGAATCACTTATTTTCCCTAGCTCTCACGGTGTTAAGTATTTCATGTACATGATTCCATTTCAAATTTAACATCATTTTGAAGTCAGCATTCTTTCATGTCTTCATTTTTTGCTCAGGACACCAAGAGGGCAAATCACTCTCCTAAGATCCAAGAGCTAGTAAACAGTGTGGCCACCTTTTTTGCTGCACTCTACTACACAGAAAATTCAAACTCAATACATTAGCTTAATCCATTAGCTTTTCACAAATGCACTTCTCCAGCAGCACTACACATCAGGGTTAAGAATCATCACTTCCTTGCGAACCAGTCATCTAAACCCAACTCCATAATTTGGCCCCCAGTCATCCATAACTCTCTTTCTTCATCTTCCTCATCTAGTTGCCAAGGATCCTTTAATTTCTAACTCTCAAGATCCCTGAATTCATCCTTCCAATTCTTGCTCACTCCTCTTAAGTATGAAGACCTGCAAAATTTACTGCTGTATGATTACACTAACCCCCTTTGCTCCCAAGAAAATAGAAGAACCCTCTCCCTCTAAATTCCTTCTTCAGTTTCACAGTTCCTAAAACAGGATATCATGCAGGAAGATGAGCCAAACTGCAAAGGAAAACAATTCCTTTCGGCAAGATTGCAAAGTCTTCCTGACCAAAGCCTACCTCATTGCACCTATAAAAGCCATCTCATTACCCATGATTGGAAGACACACCATGTGGGTGTTCCCTCTGTTGCAAGAGCCTTAAAATACTTTTTTCCTTAAAATTCGAGTCAGAGGTAATTTTTTAAAGTTTGATAGCAGATGCCATGACCTCATATTTTTGCACATATTACAACATAATCTTTTATAAGTATTTTTTTAAATGAGACACAAAAGTTAGTATAAAAATTCTAATGATAGAAGAGGAAACAGAGCTAAGATAAACCACTATCTGTGTTTTTTTCCCTATGGCCATTTGACTGACCTTTCTCTTTCTGTCATGCACCGCAACAAACAAACAAACAAAACAACAAATAAAAATTCTTAGTGACCTCCCAGTGTCCACAAGATTAGGTCTGAATTCCCCAGCAAGGTCATTATTCTCCCTTCGGCTCTATTAGCCACATATTAAGTCCTTCCCTCCAACCCCACCAAATCCATGCATTGTGCCTGCTTAACCATTGCCTCTTGCCTCTTCTTGGTATTCTTAACAAAGAATTCCTTTTCTCTAGGTCTTAGGAAAAGTTATCCAGGAAACAGATTGTGAAATGGATATTTGCACTACAGGAAGTTTGTTGGAGCATTGTCTATGGGATAATAGCTGAAAGGAGTAAGAGAAGTAAAATTGCGCAGCAGGAGAAGTTAAACTGTGAAACCATTGAAACAGAGGCCTTAGAAAATCTCATTTAGCATTTTTCTGAATTAAAGGAAAGAAACCAGGATTATATAGCCAAAACTGACCTGTCATTGAATGTAGTCTTTCTCTGGGGAGCATGAAGGGGTGGTCTTGAACACATCGTCTTTCTTTGGCTGAACACAAGCAACAGAAAGAGGTTCCGCTGTCAGTTATCAACAGCCAAAACTCCAGACAGATGGAAGGATAACTTCCTTGGTCTAAAAGGTAAGTCTGAGTAAAATACCGCAGTGTCCCTCTTAGACTGTAAAGCCATTCTAGGCTCTTTACACAAGACAAATGCAGGGCAAAAGTCATTGCCCTTGAGAATCCATCTGTAATCACTCCTCTAGAGTTATTCTTACCATCATTGGTCTACTGTATATTTTATGTCTCTAGAACAGTATTTGTTACAAGCCTCACTAGGCTGGGGGCTCTATGGAGATAGGCTCTGAATCTTGTTTGTTACCTTCTCCCCAGTGCCCAGCATAACACCAGGCTATAGTAATTAATGAATATTGAATAAAAGACCCACTAAGCCAGCAGCATGCAGGTTCTCTACTGAATAATTTCCTCCTTCATATCTCAAAGATATAGTGGAAGTTAAGTCATTTTCATGTATAACTAGAGATTATCTGCTGGTGTTCTGTCCTGGGGTTCTTGCCTGAAACATTTTCTTGAGAAAGGATTTGTATCATTTATACCCAGAAGAGAAGGTAAAATAAGAGACAGCTGTAGTAGGAATTGCACGTAACTTAAAGTTAGGAGAGCTAAGCTTCAGTCCAGACACAGCCATGTGCTAGCTGGGAGATCTTAGGAGGTACTAGCACCAGGATGAAATGAGGAATGTTGAAGGAGTGGAGTATGCATCTATAATGGTAAAAGGAAAGGAGTAAAAGGGAAAATAGCAAGAGAAAAATGAGAATCAAAAACTATCCATACATTCTGTATCAGTTTCCATGTGCAGGAGAACATTCTAAAATAAAAAATTAAAAGTTCCAGTATTCCTAAATGCATTCTTAAATTCGTTTTATTTAAAATGGCTTTGGCCAGGCATGGTGGCTCACACCTGCATCCCAGCACTTTGGGAGGCCGAGGCCGGTGGATCACTTGTGGTCAGGAGTTTGAGACTAGCCTGGCCAACATGGTGAAATGCTCTTTCCACTAAAAATACAAAAATTAGGCAGGTGTGTTGGCAGGTGCCTGTAATCCCAGGTACTCAGGATGCTGAGATAGAAGAATCACTTGAATCTCAAAGGCAGGGGTTGCAGTGAGTGGAGATCACCTCACTGCACTCCAGCCTGGATGACAGAGTGAGACTCCATCTCAAATAAAAAAAAAAGTCTTCTAGAAACTTCATCAATCTAATGTCATTCAATTTTTCTATTCTGAATATGGACAAACCTATAAAAAGATGTACTAGTCCACATTCTTACTAGATTGATTCCCAGCAACAAGTATTGTTGTCATCCAAAAGATTTCCAGCATCCAATTAGAATATTACATGTATAAATACCAGTGATTATTGTTGAATTTTGTTCTCCTTGAAGAGGTACATGTCCGTGGCTTTAGCATTACAACAGAGGAATCTGTGAAATATTTCATCTCCCTTTTGATTTCATTTGTAAAATTTTTCTTTTGTTTTGCCTAAATTATATTTCATTAGCTTTTGTTTTTAGAAGATCAAAGGGGATTTCTGTACGTGGGAGACTGCTGACGTTAGCTGAAAATGTTTATGGTTTTTTGTAGTTTACTGTTTCAAGTCAAGATAGAAAGTGAAGTATGGGGTATAGTAATCCCAGAAACAAGAAAGCTATGAGAGGGGAAATCATAAAAATGGGAAAAGAAACTCCTTCCAAATTATTGAATGACTCCTAAACTGTGCATATGCAGAGTGAAATTTCAAACAAAAGCAACAGCTATAATTGAACAGTTTCAGCAATTGCCACCATAACTTAGGATTTGAGTCTAAACATTTTAACTGTAACTAGTTAAATATTAAATTTTTACCAATTAAATATTAACCAATTAAATATTCTGCAGAGGAAAATAACAGAATCCAGTGACTCTAAAATGCATTATTCACAATGTTTAGTATGAGATAAAAAAAATGATATATACAAAAATAAAGACTATATAGCCTACAATTAAGAAAGAAAGAAAGAACTAGCAGCTGCCCCAAATTACAAACATATTTTAAATTTCAGATAGGGTTTTAAAGAAGCTATTATAAGTATATAAATAACTTTTAACAAAAGTAATCACAATGAGTGAAAATATAGAGACTTTTAACAGTAAAAGAGAAATAATAAAAACAATAAAATGGAAAAGTATAATATTAGAAGTGAATAATTCATTTGAAAATCTTAATAGCAAAGCAGAGAAGTGGAAGTAGTAGAGCAAAGGGTCAGTAAATTTGAAGAGAAATGGAAAGATATTTATCAACTTTATAAAGACAAAAATAAAGTAAAAGAAATGAATGAAGTTTTAGTGACCTGTGGATTAATATCAAGCCATAGGGTTGGAGTGGAAAGACAGAAAGACAAGAGAGAGAGGAGAGGGAGAGACAAGGGAGAATGGAATAGAAAAATATATGAAAGAATAATTTTAAAATACAGATTTAAAAATACACACACACATTTTGTCAATTTATCTTATAGAGATTAAAAGTAACAGCATACCCCTAGCAAAAAGGATGGATAGCATTCAGATTCAGTTTTCCAAAGTGCAAGCCTTCTTTAAACTAAGTTAAGGTATCTTGGAGGAAAGACTGAATTCAAGGCTGAGTCAGGGAAAGTAAACAATAAACTTGATACTCTTGAAGTAAGGAATATGTAAAGAAAGATAAGTAAATATCCAAGTGACACAGAAGCCAGCATAAAGAGACTTGACTGGCCAAAAACTAAAGGCAATTTGGACATAAAAATAATAATAAGAGTAATGGGCTATGACTCATTGAGTAACAAAAGGATTCGTGAGTTCAAAATTAAATACATAAATAAGTGAACAAATAAAGAAATGAAAAAAAAAAACTCTCAACTTATAGTTGAAGTTTAATAAATACAGAAGAAATTGTGGCTTTGGAAAATCATCAATGGAACTAAAGCTATTGAGTGATACTTTGTCAAGAAAGAGAATGTTTGAATATTTTTAGAATGTCTGTCCACAGGTAACTCATTAATTACAAGGAGAAAATAGTAACTTCACGGTAGATGTAACTCAGACACTCCAAGTGTCTTAATCTGTTATTTCTGCCATAACAAAATAGTTTAGACTGGGTAATTTATAAATAATAGAATTTTATTTCTCACCATTATAAAGGCTGGAAAGTTCAAGACCAAGAAGCTAGTAGATTCAGTGTCTGGTGAAAGCTCATTCTCTGCTCCATAGACGGCATGCTATTGCTGCATCTTCACATGGTGAAAGGGGCCAAAAAGACAAAGTAGCTCTCTGAAATCTCTTTATAAGGACATCAATCCCATTCAGGAGAGCGGAATTCCCATGACCTAGCCTCCTCCCCAAAACCCCACCTCTTAATACTGCTGCATTAGGATTTAAATTGCGACATATGAATTTTGGAAGGACACACACATTTAGACTATAGCACCAAATTCTCAAAGTTAATATCACCAACTTTGGAACTAATAGATATCATGCGCTTATGATAAAATACACTAAGAAGGATATAACACTATCTCTGTAGTATTTCTTCCAGAAAGGCATATAGGAATCTAATCATTAAACGGAATCAGACAAACTCAAATTTAGGTCACTCTTTATAGTAACTCTCCAGTATTCTTCAAAATTCTCATAGTCAGCAAACTCAAAGGAGGACTGAAAGGCTGTTCCAGATTAGAGAGCAAAGAAACGTGAACACTAAATATGCTGTGTAATCCTGGATTGGATCCTGGCTTAAGAATAAAATAATATATAAAACATTACTGGGATAACTCACAAAATTTAAATATGGGCTGTAGAGTGCATAATAGCATTGTATCCATGTAAATTTTTCTTATTCTGACCATAGTACTGTGCATATGTAAGATACTATCTTTATTCTTAGGAATTATACTATGAAGTATTTAGAGACAAAGGGGTATGATATTTACAACTTCTCAAACACACCAAAAAATAATGTGTGTATATATAATTAGATCATGCAGCTTGGTTTTATATGTGTAACATTTATTTTACATATATATCCATATGCAAAGAGAACAATAAAAGCACTAGGTGAATCTGGATACAAGATTTACAATTTTCCTGTAAGCTTCAAGTTACATCAAAATATAAAGTACAAAATTTAAAAGCACAAATTTAAAAGGCAATTGCTGAAACTGTTAAATTATAGCCCACTGCATTTATTTAAAATTTCACTCTGCATATGCACAGTTTAGGAATCATTCAATAATTTGAAAGGGGTTTCTTTGCATATTTTTATGATTCCTCCTCTCATAGCTTCCTTATTTCTGGGAATACTACACTCCACACTTCACTTTCAATCTTGACACATGTAAAAATATTTATGAATTTAATGTATATTATATAATGCTTAACAGTAGCCCTATGCTACGTATAAGCTTATATGTGTTAATACAATTTTATTTCTAAATAAACACATCAGTTACTTTCAAAATTAAACACAATGCCACAATGATGGGTGTAATGTTTTATTTTCATGTTTCATCATTCAGCGATGGACTATATCAAAATACACATGTATGTTTGATTGGTAATCCATATATCAAATACGAGGAAAGCTTTAATTCAATAATAACAACTCCATTGATATACCACATCGTTTGTAGCTTGCCGGGATTCATTCTGGAATTAAAGGTGTACCTTTTATTCAATTTGTAGTTAACAGTATCCATTACACATTGGTCACGTTTCCAAAAAGCATAAAATATGTAATTCAATAAGCTTTTACTGTTTAACAAGGAGGCATCATAGGTCAGATTTAACAACATTAATTTTAAGAAGGTCAAACTAAATGAAAATAGATGGCTGACAGATCAGAGTATGAATCCTACTCTTGCTAACCAGGTGAACTTGCACCAGTCACTTAAGTTCTCTGAGACTCATTTTCTGAATTTATAAACTAGAACTAATAGTGAGGTAAGAAAGATATGATGGAGAGGTTGGAGAGACAGAGAAGAAAAAAGAAGACAGAGAGGGAGAAAAGGAAAGGGTAAAGGAGAGGGATAGAGTGACAGAGAGAGAGAGAATCTACCCACAATTTCAATGAGAAGGGAAAAGACAGAGAAGATAGTGCAGTAAGAAGATAAGCCAATGAGAAAACAAAGAGACTGGGAAGGGCATAGAATAAAGTTAATCAGTGAAAAAGAGAGTATAAGACAGTAAAAGGCAGTATAAGAACAGGAATGTTAAGTGTTCTGTTTCAAGGGAATACATTATTGAAAAATAGAAATAAACACTCCTTCACACTACTGTATTCCGAGAATTTTCAATATTCTGCCAATCTTTTGCATTAAATGGCATCAAAGAATTGAGAAATTGCTAAATTCCCTATCCTGACTAATTAGGTTTGGATAAGAATAACTGTGTATAAAAACACAAACCCAAAACATGGCCTTTGAGAATGCAGTTAACGCGTTAAATTCCAGAAATATTGGTGGTTGATTTAAACTTCTATAAAACAGAGGATGGGGTTGACATAAGGATATATAACTCTCAAGAGATCAAGAACTTATACCTGTCATCTGGACCATATTGTGTTTAGAAGGAAAAAGTATGCTATAAGCATTGTCTTCAAATAGTGGTTCTACCATGCAGGAAAGAGAGTCATTTTATTTATTTTTTTTCTTATTGTTTCTAGAAAGTACAATATAGAATTTTTTTGCAAAGGTTACAAAGAGGCTAAGTTTAGTCCATTAAAATAAAGACTACATTGACAATTAATCATGTACAAAATTATTGGGATGTTGGGAACCATCTGTTACATAAATCACTTAAATAGAACAAAGGGACCACTAGTTGCCATTACTGCAGAAAGGATTTGAGAGTGAGAGAGGAAAATGAAGTGGCAGAACTTTTTAGGGGATCCTTCTAAAAAGAAGTATAGAAAAGAAACAAAACAAAGGGAAAACATTAGAAAAGGAACAAACTGTTACATTTAGTAATAACTGGTTCCGACTTGAATGCAATTTTTAACAGATAAATTAAGTCTAAATGATGGAGGAGGAAGGCAAGAATCTTGCCTTCAGAAAACTCTGAAAATAACAGACACTGGGAAGTAATGATGAAGGAGTATGGAGATATAACATTTGAAGCAGAGAAATGCTTAGAGCCTAATAGTTCCCTTAGGGCTGATTTTATGGCATTAATATGAGTTTGAAGCCAATAAAGCAAAAAATGTGCATCTGAAGGATGTAAGAAGTAAAGGTGGAAGCTGTCATATGTCTCTATAACGTGGGCAATGTGACAATTTGCACACATCTGGGAAAATATGCAATGTTTTATATATTTTCTATCACTCAACAATGATTTATTGGATACCAACTAGGTTTTGGGTCTTATAGTTGAAGTGGGGAATGAGATATGGGTTAGATTTTCAGAGTTGACTATAGATAGCCAATTAAGCACACAGTCACACCACTGTTTAGTAATAACAAATATATTTGGTCTTATCTGTAGATGCTAGAAAATTCCTACATTCTCTATTCACTTACAATTTGACTATTGTTTAACAGCATCCTTAAGTTCTCTTTTGGAGAAGTCAGAATACAGTAAAATATTTTCAAAATCTTCTTACTTTGCTCTTACTCAAGACTACGGCTTTTCTTCATTCTTATACAATCTTATTCCATAAAACTTTTATTTTAGTATCTTTCTGTCATTCTCCTTCATTCTTTTCTCCCATTTTTTTTTCAGAAAATAACTATAAAGAACCTCTTTTATCTTTCCAGATTTCCACATTCTCTTTCTTCTTTAGAGTGAAACACCCCATTCTGCCACTTCCTCCTTTTAAAACTGGTGAACATTTTCTGATCATTCAAACTTCAAATTAAAAAGCACTTTCTCAAGGTGGACTTTTATGATACCTAGGCTATGGCATTCTTCTTTTCCTAGTGTTCAAACCAGACCGAACACTCACTGCACACTTCCTTGCAACTACTTGTTAAAGCTTGTCTTCCAGACAAGAATGTCAGTGAAGCCAGGATAGGTAATATTGTCTGTTCATTCACTGTGTCTTCGTTATGGTTCATTCACTGTACCTTCATTATCATTGAGTGTCATATAAAGAGCTCAATGTTTATGTGAGAGGTGATAAATTATTAAATAAACAGATGGCTAGATTTATGGATAAATTGATATGTCTAAACCTACCAGGTACTAATAGTAATCTAGATAATATGGGAGTGGAATATAGAATCAAATTGGATGTGGCCCCTTACCTTAAGATGATAAAAATTTCTATTAAGAGATGTATGTGTTAATGACTAAAACCAAGTCAGGAGAATAAAACACATGCTATTTCAAAAAGTATAAGCAAAGTACTGCTGGTGGTGCAAAGGAAGGAGTGAGTCTAAGTAGGAGCATTAGACAAGGCATCACAGAAGGATGCCTTCAGTCTAAAAAAAATGATGAGTTCATGTCCTCTACAGGGACATGGATGAAGCTGGAAACCATCTTTCTCAGCAAGCTAACACAGGAACAGAAAACCAAACACCACATGTTCTCACTCACAAGTGAGAGTTGAGCAAGAGGAACACATGGACACAGGATAGGGAACATCACACACCAGGGCTTCAGTCTTTAAGGAATACTAGGACTTCAGCCTTTAAGAAATAACTAGGAGACTGATAATTGTGGGGGCAGTGAAAATACTGTTCCAAGCTGTAAGAAAGGCTCAAAAGCTTGGTCAAAGATGAGATAATCAGGACTGTTAGGTCTGGGCTTTGTAGAAGTACATTCCTATAAAGTAATTTAATCAGAAAAAACAAGGGCGTAGGGACAAATAGATAACTTTAGCAATTAAGCTAAAGAGTTTAGAATTTATATCTGTAGGAAACAGAGAGCCATACAACTTTTTTGAGAAATATAGAAGTTAATTTTTTAACGATAATAGCTCTGGCAGTAATACGGAGAGTTACCTATAGAGACTGAAAGTATCCAAATTAAATACGTCGTTTAAAAATAATAATGACAAGAAACGATGCTAAATGTACTGCCATCACAAAAAAAAAAAAACAATAATATAAAGTTCATATGGCCTACTACACTTGAACCACCATCCTCAATGTATTTGTAACATGCACATCTATTTAGATGTAATGCTGATAAGCCATTTACTATCCTCAAACCAAATTTAAAAGGAGACATTTATTCAAACACAAATTAAAACAATGAGCTCATTATGAATATTTATCTGTTAAGTCAATCAATATTAAGTTTATACATGTGTGCATGGTTTATATATGGGAAGTTTCTATTGTATCAAAATTTGTCTTTAATATTATCATGACTTGTTTTGAGATCAATAGTCCATAAAGTGAAATATCGTGTTAAATTGGTAACTTGAATATTTTCATGACATATATATTGACTTGAGAAGTTATTTAGTTTTTCATTATGCATGTTTTTAAGTTATTGCAGTGGTTGCAGAGGTGGGAAATATTAAAAGAAGGTGATTTAAATGGCTGAATTTATTTTGAGGTCCTTGGATGTGTTTGTTTTACCCTGATTAAGCTGCAGCTTGTGTTAACCTTGGTGAATGCTTATCTTTTTCCTGATTTAATTGAAATTGCCTGGAACTTCAATCTGCATTTACCACTGTGACAGCTTATAAAATAACAACAAAACAAACCCAAACCCATGTCAGCTGGAAGGGGGAGGGAAAGTGAGAAGTGGGGGCTTTTCATTGTGAGCACATTATATATTTGTTAACACAAGTATTTTCCTTTCCAGATGCTATCTGTGTCCTCTTTCTCCCAAGCAATTTAGTTTTTATCTATAGAACAAGGTTAGGAAGTGTTTTTCAATCAAGTTTTCTAGGCATTACCAACTGTGAAATGGAAGAATAATTTAATTTACACATAAAAAGTTAAAACAAACTACAAAAGATGCTTCATTTTAAGCTCTGATGCTTAAAAGCTTGAATAACAAAATAATTATTTTGATTTTAACAGTTGCTTATATGCACTCCTGGTATAGCTGGCTTCTTTGATACACAGTCTATACCTGTGCCCTGTAGAAACCTGCCCATGAGGATGGTACAGGAGTAGATGGGCAGAGAGGACATTTTTAACTGTCGGATTCTTTCATGAGGGTGAAACAGCCCTGTCAACGTAAGGAGTAAACCAGAAATACTGTGGAGAGAAATCAAAGTGGAAATTTAGACAGAGAACCCTAGTGGCAATTACAAAAAGGATGAAAAGTGCAGAAAGAAAGAATGATAAACATCTAGGTTAAATACTGGGGGATACAGGTGCAACACAAATTAGTTTCTATGGACTTCTCAAAGAGTGGTCAAGAAAGAATGTTAACTTCAAGAAAGACCAGAATTTCCTACAAACTTGATGTTTTCCTAGCAAATTGGGGTTCACTCCACATAGTCACATAGAAGAATCATTAACATTATGTTACCATTTCAGTTATTGCAAAAAATAATCTGGCCTTCCTGACCACCACCTCCAGTCTTTTGAAGTCCTCTCCTTCCTTGGCTTCTGTGATAGTGCAGTAGCCTGGATTCTCGTCTCCTCTCTTCTACTGGCTAATCTTCTCCTCAGACCTCCCATATTAAAGATCTCAAGAATAGTAAAGCCAGGTGTCATGTTGCTTTCTAGGTGCACTTGTGGCATCTCAGAATCAACATACCAATTGCTCGTTTCTTTGTTTTGTTTTGTTTTGTTTTGTTTTGCAAGACAGTCTTGCTCTGTCACCCAGGCTGGAGTGCAGTGACGTGACGTGACCTCAGCTCACTGCAACCTCAGCCTCCCTGGTTCAAGTGATTCTTCTGCCTCAGCCTGCCAAGTAAGCTGGGGTTACAGGCACGTGTCACCACACCCGGCTAATTTTTGTATTTTTAGTAGAGACGGGGTTTCACCAGGTTGGCCAGGCTGGTCTCGAACTCCTAACTTCATAATTCACCTATCTCAGCCTCTCAAAATTCTAGGATTACAGGCGTGAGCCACCACACCCAGCCTCAATTTCTCATTTTCTTTATCTCCACACAAACCTCTTTTCTTGACCTCTGAAGCCATTTAATAGCATCTTTAGCACCCAGGATAGTATTCTCCTGATCACTTTTTGGTTCCTTCATCTTTCTTGCTCACACCATCTGTAGTCCTTTTCTATCCTTGTGGTTAAATTTCAATAGCAGTAGCATAAACAGAACAGCATTAAAGATAAGGGTTTTTACTGAGAAATAAAACAAAATCTAAAAGTTCCTATTATTTTGCCTTAGATGTAAATTTCTTATATCTGGGAAATTTTCTGTGTGGGATTTGAATTCTCCTGTTTAGAAATACTCGTTTTAACTTATTTACCTCTATGGCAGATGTTCTTTCAGATTTCTTTCAAAAAAATTTTGTTGTGCCTCTTTTAGTTGTATGTATGTGTGTTGCTTTTGTATGAAAAGCGCATTATTTTCCCTATTGAAATTTGTGTATTTTTCTCCTCCCCTAAGTCAATTAGCTACGCATAAGCAATTGTGAAGGAAAATATGTCCCTAGGTGTACAGCTCCTAATAGTCTTTGAGGTGCATGAGGTGCTAGATAAGTACTGTGGGTGGTGAATGTCATCAATGCTGTTGCTATTATAGTAGGGATGCTTTAAGAAAGAGTGATGTCGAGACCAGCCGGGCCAACATGGTGAAACTCTGTCTCTACTAAAAATACAAAAAAATAGCCAGATGTGGTGGCAGGCACCTGTAATCCCAGCTACTTGGGAGGCTGAGGCAGGAGAATCACTTGAACCCAGGAGGTGGAGGTTGCAGTGAGCCGAGATTGCATCACTGCACTCAATCCTGGGCAACAAGAGTGAGACTTCAAAAAAAAGGAAAGAGAGAGAAAAAAAAAAAAAAGGATGGGAGGAAGGGAGGGAAGAAGGGAGGAATGGAGGATGTAAGGATGGAAGGAAAGAAGGAAGGAAAAAGGAAGGAAGGAAGGGAGGGAGGAAGGGAGGGAAGAAAGAAAGAAGGAAGGAAGGAAGTAAAGAAAGAGTGATGTCTATTAAAAGCAGTAAAGTGGAGAAATGATACTAGATGTAGGAATATAGATATTAGTAAGCATAACCACTGACAGTTGGACTTGCAATATAGAAGATGAATTAATATCATTATTATTATTATATAACAAAGTCAAGAGCTCATAAGACAAGGGCATATGTGACCAGGCAAAATCTGCTTATGCATCATTAATACTTACCAATGGGACTCATTTCATCATGGTCCAATTATTGATGCAATAAACTCTGGGTCATTTAGAAAATAAATGTAAATTTATCTTAACTTGGTTTAAGAAGACAATGAAGCATGCATGTCATTTAGAAAGGTTTCTGTTAAAAATTGTTAATGTTTTAAGTTAAAAAGATGCATTTAACTGAAGCAATTTAGAAAACTGTGAGAAAAATTGCTATACAAATATTAATGTCCTAAGAGAATGGCACATCTGAGAAAAGAAAATACAAAACAAAACCCTTTTACCAGAAGTTGGCAGCCTGTATTTCTGCCTGCTTTGCATGACTGCTTGGTATTCAGGTACCAGGTCACAGATACAAGATGTTGAAGACCATTATACAATGTAAATGTTTATAATGTATCATAATTACCAACACACCTGTAGTAAATAACTTTGGGAGGTTCTGCAGCAAAGATGCTAAAAATGCTCAATAGAGAAAGCAAGAAATAAAACTCTCTCTCATTTTTAACCTGCCACTGGATGGGCTCCAATTTGAGCGTTTCTTAATTGGAAACAGCTACTTGCAAGGCTATGAAACAGATGTTTGTTTTAATGCATCCTATGCTCCCCTTGTTCCCCACTACCTCCTTATCTCCTAGTATCAACCAATCAGGTTGCTTGGGGACTGAATCCATTTCATTGCCTTGTCTTCTTTTCTAAGAAATGCCTTGTGTTTAGCTTGAAAGAAAAACAAATAGGTATTTACTCAAGAAGTCAAGCAACTATAATTAACAAGTCAAAAATTATAATTATTGTAAAATCTGTTAATAATTTTAGTAAAGTTTTCAATATTAAACTGACATATTTATCGAATCACAAATGTATTTTCTTCTTTAAAAGTATGTTTTGCATCCAATTTGTCTTAATGATATCCACAAAGAAACTTGGTCTAAGATGGAATGTTCAAACAGATCTGATATTGTCCTCAACTATGCACTGGAGAAGATTCTCTGGAGACCAACATCATTGGATATTTAGAATGCTAGTTTTAAGATCTATTTTTGGATTATGTAGAATGAATAAAAAGCATCTTTTTTTTTTAGACGGAGTTTTCCTCTTGTTGCCCAAGCTGGAGTGCAATGGTGAGATCGCGGCTCACTGCAACCTCCGCCTCCTGAGTTCAAGCGATTCTCCTGTCTCAGCCTCCTGAGTAGATGGGATTACAGGCATGTGCCACCACGCCTGGGTAATTTTGTATTTTTAGTAGAGACAGGGTTTCTCCATGTTGGTCAGGCTGGTCTCGAACTCCCGACCTCAGGTGATCCCCCCACCTCGGCCTCCTGAAGTGCTGGTATTACAGGGGTGAGCCACTGCGCCCAGCCATAAAACTCCATATTTAATCAGCATTATTGTATTCTTCCTACTGTCCCCCAACTTCGTTCCATTTATGTTATTGAAATGTGTTTCAACCTTATACTAATAGGCAAATTGAGAAAAATTATTTGAAGTGGCATCTGTACAAGGATATTTCTGAAGAACTGTTTTCATTACAACCTATAATATTCTCCTGAGTACCATTAGATATTAGAGAAATTGAACAAACAGAAATAATGAATATTGGGGTTTTTGTTGGTGTGTGTGTTTTGTTTACTTTTCCCTTTCTTCCCTCTATAGATATTGAAAAGGCTTACAGTCCCTGGGTTAATAACGAGAAAGTTTGGAGCCCAGTTTAAGACCCATTGCTGAAGATGGTGCAGGTTTTCAAGATAATTATGGGTACTAGCGTCATTCCCATTTTTATTATCTCATTCTAAGTCTCATTTTCAATTTGTTGTAATTTCTTCACTCTCTTAGATTTTATCTTAGGTGTTTATATGTAGCAGGAGACATACAATTATGTAAATATTTTCAATGTATTGAAAGAAGAAAAATATTATCTAAGCCTTTGCCTTGGCCTATTCAATCTCTTCTCATCAAACAAGCAAGCTGAATAAAAAAGAACCCCCTCCCCCAAATTATTAAATTACATTCTCTGGAGAAATAAGACCGAGGACATAAAAAAGAAACCATGTTTCTGCTGTGGAAAGTCTCAGAAATAGATGTTATGAATACCTAAGCCAGAGCTGATGATAGCTAATTATTTTTTTTCCCCAGCTTTTAAGTTAACATTTCAAACTGAACTCACTTATGGGTCAGAAGTGCTCACAAAGGAATCGGCAAATGCTGCACAGCCCAGCAAGGCTGGATGTTGATCTGGTTTTAAGAGGGAGAGGAAAATCTTTACCCCATGAACTCTCTGAGGAAGAAACACAGCCTGAGGCTATATCAACAGGGAATTAATGAGCCACAAGACATAAAGTCTAATAGAGAGCAAAGCATATTAATGAGCTTAAAGCTTTTGTTCACCCTCAACCAATTAGTCTGAGAAGACCTACCTGGTGTCCCCATCTTTGATTCCTCTTCAATGCATGATTCACGCTGCTGCCAGAGGGTCACGGCATTCTACATTTCAGTTCACTGTCACCTAGAAAATGAAGTCCAGAATATTTCATCTAGCATTCAAGGCCATCCATAATTGATCTAAAATTATGTTCCTACTTATCAGATATCTCATATTACTTACAGCCATGCTTTTTGCCACATTGTTATCTGAATACATCATTCGATTACCAGTTCCTCTGGATCTTTGGTACAGAATGATCCTTTAGAACACAATATCCTTTCCATCATGCTCTGCCTACTCAAACCCCACTCACTCTCCAAGATACACCTCAAACATAAAATTCATTGTGAAGACTACCTAAATGTTTTTCTGGGCATCTTAGTAGATGCAATTTGTACCCTGGAAAATAACTACATTTGTAGTGCCTAGCATTTTGATAGATAATAAAACGAAGCTGACAATTTAGTGGGGCTAATGTTAGTGTTTAGTTCCAAGGTTTGCTCAGAGAATTTAAAATGTATCTAATACATTTTGTCCTTAGTACTGGATACATGTTAATTACTTGGTAAGTATTCATACCAACAAGTGACAATTTATTAACTCTAAATCTGAGCTCTCTAACTCCAAGAGTTATCTTTTATAAGTGAGCATACTTGTGCTGAGGTATGATGCTAGTCTAGTACTGCAAACTCTGTTTTCTCAGATTGGTTTATTTACTCTTAGCCTCTTAGAGACGCATCCTTCACAAATGAACATATTGGAGCTCTTTTACATTGCATTTCAGACAATTGCAAGATCTGTTCAAGTCTAAAGATGCAGATACAGATGGTCATGGAACAAGGAAAAATTAAGTAGTACAAAAGCTAGGAGTGCTGTACCACAGAGAATGGCTAGCACAAGATGGAATTTATCACATTTGTTTGGAGTTTTGACTTTACCATATGGGTTCAGACAAAACTGAAATGCAAAACAGAATTCTAAATCATTCAAAACTGTGAATGAATATTGCCAAGTTTTACTCTCTCAACTATAAAATGGTGAGACCATGAGAAGCAAGAGAGGTGTCTTAGAGGGAGAAATGACTTCATTCTCTTCAACTTATACTTAACGAGCACTTACTATGTATGCGACATCTGTCAAAGATGATGGGGAAAACAAAGATAAAGAAAACAAAGAAGAAAGCTCTCCTTTTTAGCCATACTAGAAATTAAAATGCGGTAAAATAAACTCCACTTTTAGAAGGAGGACATGTTTGTGGTTTCCTTCCCTCTTCTACTCAATAACTGTGATATCCTGGACAACGCAAATTTTGGTTAAACAAACACTAGTTGTATATCTTCTTTGAGCCAGGTGTTTATGTGTGTTTAGTGATCTCAACATTGAGTATGATAATTACACTTGAGTTTTGAGAGGAGCTAAAAGGTCTAATATTATGAACATTTATGAAATATTTTAAAAGCACAGCCAGACATGTGGGGTTACATATACTTCTCTTTGTACAATAAAAATATTGAGTGATAGCAGGTTCCACACACTGACACCCAATATGATTTGTTATCACCAATATCTTTGCCTTTAAAAAAAATTAGCAAATATTATTATTCTAATATATATACACATATGAAACATATAATTTCCAATGTATAGTTATAATGTGATTTATTTCACAGATTTTTACTTTTTTTTACCATAAAGCAATAATGAAAACTATGAAAACCATTTTTATTATAAAAACAATGCCACTTTCTAAATGGCACAACAAATAAGTGTATCTCCGTATTTTCCCATTTTATGTATGTATATATTTATATACTTAATAGAGTTGTTACTTCACAAGTTTTAGATGTATAGAAAAGTCGATGGAATATGAAAGTTCTCTTACATCTTATGCATGGTCTTTCCTGTTGTTAACAACTCACATTAGGTTGGCACGTACTTCAAAATAAATTGACCAGTATTGATAAATGATGATTTACTAAAGTTCCTACTCTCATCAAAACTCCTTAGTTTTTTGTTGTTTTATTTTTTTAAAAAATGTTTACTCTTTGGGAGGCTGAGGTGGGAGGATCACAAGGTCAGGGGTTCAAGACCAGCCTGACCAACATGGTGAAACGCTGTCTCTACTAAAAATACAAAAATTAGCTGGGTGTGGAGGTGGGCACCTGTGATCTCAGCTACTCAGGAGACTGAGGCAGGAGAATCGCTTAAACTCAGGAGGCAGAAGTTGCAATGAGCTGAGATTGCACCATTGAACTCCAGCCTTGGTGACAGAGCCAGACTCTGCCTCAAAAAAAAAAAAAAAAAGTTTACTTTGAGGGATGCATAGATCCACATGCAGTTCTACCAAATAATAGAGATATCTTTTGTACATTTACTCAGTTTCACCCAATGATAGTATCTTGGAAATCTGTAGAATAATATCACAACCTGGATATTGACACTGATGCAATTGAAACACAGAACATTACCATCCATATTAGGGATCTAAACCCTTTGATAGCAACAATCACTTCCATTCCTATTCTCTCCTTATCACTGACAATCACAAATTTCTTTTACATTTCTATAATTTTTGTTATTTCAAGAATCTGATGTTGAGTAACATTTGGGAATTTGCATTTTTTCACACAGAATAATTCTTGAGCGATTCATTCAAGTTATTGCCTATACCTATAGTTTATACTATGTTACTGCTGACTCGTATTTCATGGCAGAGATGCACCACAGTTCATCTGTACCTTGAAGAATACCTAGGTTCTTCTCAGTTTTGGATTATGAAGAAAACTACTATGAATTTATATATAGACTTTATGTAAACTTAAGTTCTTATCTTTTTAGAATAAATATACAAAAGTTCAGTTGCTAGGTCGGATAGTTAATTTTATGCTTAGTTTTTAAGAAACTGTAAACTTTTTTTCAGAATGGCTATGTTTATTACCTGAGTGATGAAATAATCTATATATTGACCCCCTGTGACATGCAGTTTACTTCCATAAAAAACTGGCACATGTACCCCTAAACCTAAAATAAAATTTGTAATGAAAAACAGAAACTGTCAAACTTTTTCAGAATGTCTATACCTTTTTATACTCTCACAAGCAGTGTATTAATAATCTAATTTCTCTTGATCCTCTAGAGCATTTTGTGTTATCAGTGTTTTTTTTCCTTAGTCATTCTGATTCGTATATAGAGATATCTCATTATACTGTTAACATACATTTCCTTAATGACTCATTGTTTGAACATTTTTATGTCCTTATTTGCCATCTGTACATACTCTCAGCTTAACTCTCTTCATGTTTTTGTCTATTTTCTAATTAGATTGTTTTTGTACTGTTGAGTTTTGAAAGTTCTTTGTATTTTCTAGATTCTACTCTTGTTGGATATGTAGTTTACAATATTTTCTTCCATTTTGTGCTTTCCCTTTTTAACTGCTTAACAGGGTCTTTTGCAGAGCAAAGGTCTGAAGTTTTATGGAATTAAATTTACCCATTTTTCCTTTCATGTATCGTGCTTTTGGTATGCAGTCTAAGAACTGGCTTAACTATATATCTCAAAGATTTTAATTTTTTTCTGAAAGAGTCATAGTTTTACTTATACGTGTGTATTTTTAGTATTTGTATTGGGTTTGGAATTAGGTTGAGGTTCATATAACACCCCCTTGCATGTCCAGTTACTCCAATATCAATTTTGATTAGACTACCTTTACCCCATTAAACTACTTTTGCACTATTACAAAATATTAGTTGGGTATATTTGCACAGGTTTATTTCTGAGTTCTCTGTTTTATTCCATGGGTCTATATCTTCATTTCTTCACAAATACCACATGGTCTTGATTACTGGACCTGTATAAGTCATAAAGTTGAATTAACTAATCCCTCCTACTTTTTTTTCAAAATTGTATTAATTATTTTAATTCTTCTGTCTTTCCATGCCAATTTCAGAATAATCTTGTCTATGTCTACAAAAAAAGGACTTTAAAAGCAATTGCTTTAAATTTTTAAATCAGTTTGGCAAGAATTGACATCTTTGTTGAGCAGCTAGGGGAGGGACAGCTGGGGGTGGGGGGATTGGGAGGGATAGCATTAGGAGAAATACCTAATGGATGGATGCAGCAAACCACCATGGCATATATATACCTATGTAACAATCCTGCACAATCTGCATATGTACCCCAGAGCTTAAAGTATAATAAAAATAAAAATAGATTCCTCCTCAAAAAAAAAAAAAAAAACTGAAGCTCTTGTATATGTTATTTGTTTTTTGTATCTTGTTGCTTTTATAATCCTTTCTTTGTCTTTGACCTTTGAGAGTTTGATTAATATAACCCTTCAGGTAGTCTTAACTGGGTAAAATCTGCTTTGTGTTCTCTATCCTTCCTTTATCTGGATATTTCTGTCTTTCTCAAAGTTTGAAGTGTTTTCTGCTGTTATTCTTTCAACAGGCTTCCTACCCCTTGCTCACTCTCAACTCCCTGCTGAAAACCAATAATATTTAATCTTCTGAGGTGATTTTCTATATCTTTAGGGAATCTTTATTAATTCTCATTCTTTTTCATTTTCTCTTCTGTGTATTTTTTAATTGGCTATCTTGAGATTCACTTATTCTTTCCTCCACTTGATCCATTCTATTTAGAGATGCAAATTAATTTTTCAGTTCATCAAATATATTTCTCACTTTTAAGATTTTTACTTACTTTCATTATTGTTTCAATCTTTTTGTTAATTTTTTTTCTGATACATTTCAGAATTGCTTTTCTGTGTTATCTTGGAGATCACCGAGTTTTCTTAAAACTGCTATTTTGAATTCCTGGTCAGAGAGCTCACATATTTCCATCTCTTTACTGTCAGTCAGTGGTTCTTTGTTTTGTCCATTTGGAGAGGTCATGGTTCCCTGTTTGCTGTTGTTTCTTGTGGCTATGTTTTTGTATTGAAGTATTATTTATTACAGTGTTTTTTGTTTGGCATGCTTTAATTTTTTGTTGTATGTGTTGGCTTATAGATTCTTAATTTTTCAGTTAGATTTATCCTTTTTCCCCTCCTTTTTGGTGTGGTGCTAGATGGTGCCTTAAGCACAGGCTTGCTTCAACTCTAGTAAACTATCAGAGCACTTCCCATGCCAAATGAGGGAAGGTCCCAAAGGGGATATCCCAGCAACGTGGTAAGGCTTGCTAAAGGTTTCTATCCAGAGGACCTGTGGAACCTGCCATGTACAGTGTGGTGCTGCTAAACAGTGACTGTAATTCTGTCATTGCCTTTCTCCAAGTTATAGAGTGGTTTTCAGGACTGGGGATGGTAGTCTCACCTTCCTCTTTATCTCTGGCTGTCCTCAGGGTATTTCTCCTGTCAGTGCTCATCATGTTTTCCTTAGATTGAGGAAGGGACAAGCCGCCTGCCAGTGAATTCAAGATGGTAGAAAAATTGGTTGCCCACCTCAATCTCACAGGCAACACAGATAGGGATGTCTAGTTCTTTTACCATCTGCTCGGTTTTCTATTTTTCTGTGTTCTTGAGAATTAACTATTTGAGTTCTGGGATATTGCTGGTAATAATCACAGTGCTGTATATTTGTTTTGTTTTGCTATAGTTTTGTAGGGGTGAGGGGAGAGTAAAATCAGCTTGCTTTTATGCTGCTATTTTATGCTGCTATTATTCTGATGTTTCAAGACTCTTTCTAAAAATTGTTTAATTTCCTTTTAAATAACTTCCTTTAGCATTTTTTTGGGGGGTATATATACTGGTAACAAATATTTTTGGTTTTCTTTCATCTGACAGATAGTATCTTTATTTCCTTCCATTCCTGAAGAATATTTTACCAGAAAAGTTGACCATTTATTTAAAATGTAATTATTGATATGTCAAAGTATAAGTTTGCCATTTTATGTTTTGATTGTGACTATTCTCACTGTTTATAGTTTTTTTCTTCTCTGCCTACTAATTAATGGGTTACTTCAACAATTTTTAAAATTCATTTGTTATATTTGTAGTGATTTTGAGTGTGTCTGTATAGCTTTTAAACTGTTATTGTAGGTATTATTTTTAAAGTTCATAACTCATCACAGTATGTCACAATGACAGTTGCTGATGTCATTAATTTACAGAGTGCTGTATGAAACTTGCTTCCCATTTTATCAGTTTACCATTTAATAATATAATTGTCTTGAATATTTTTATATAAAGATTTAGAACCACATCAGACAGTGCTATAATTTTTGTTTCAAATGTCAAACATAACTTAGGAAACTCAGCAATGGAAGAAAATGCCTTATGTTTTTCATATTTTTACTCTTCCATTTTTTTATATTCTGATGTTTCAAGACTCTTTCTAAAAATTGTTTAATTTCCTTTCAGATCACTTCCTTTAGCTTTTTTTTTTTTTTTTTAGGGTATCTACTGGTAACAACTATTTTTGGTTTTCCTTCATCTAACAGAGAATATCTTTATTTTCCTTCCATTCCTGAAGAATATTTTGCCTGGTAATACAATTCTGGACTGACAATTCTATTTGTTCAATATCGGAAAAATGTTTTTATTTCTTTTTTGGCCCATAGTTTCTTATAAGAAATTCACTTCCATTTTATTTGATTTTACCCAATAGGTAAGGTGTTATTTCTCTCTTGACACTTTTAAGTCTTTTTCTTTTGTCTTAACTTTTAAAACATTTGATTTAAGGATGTGTTTTGGAGTAGATTTATTTAGATTTATTCCGTTTGGGTTTTTATCTGATTCTTGACTGCATAGGTTTGCATATTTTGCCAAATTTGGAAAGTTTTAGCCATTGTTTCTTTAAGTACATTTTTAGTACCTCCCTATTTCTTCTGTTTTTCTGCAATTCCAATTATATGGATGTCAGATATTTTGTTTTTGTTCCACAGATCCCTGAGGCTCTGTTTATACAATTTTTTTAACTCTCTTTTGTCTCTGTTGTTCAGATTGGGTCACTTCTATTGTGCTATTGTCAAGTTGACCCATTTTTACCTTGGTTTCCTCCATTCTGCTTTTAAGTCCATTCACTGAATATTTTATTTTAGTTACTAAAGTTTTTAGTCATAAATTTCCATTTTTTCTATTTTCTATGTTTTAAATTAAGAACTTCTATTTCTTGCTGTGACTTTTGATTTCTTACTTGTTTCAAGCATGTTCACTATTACTTTTGGAAGCATTTTTATAATAGCTGCTTTAAAATAATTATCAGATAATTCTAATATCTTTATCACCTCAGTGTTGCAATCTTTTGGTTGTCCTTTTCTATTCAATTTGAGAAGTTTCAGATTTTTAGAAATACAGGTGATTTTTTTTTTATTGTAACCCAGACATCGTCAGTGATTATTGTAAGACTCTGGATCTTAATTACATTTTTGTTTCAGCTAGCTTCCTCTGAACTGTTCTGGGATGAGAAGGAAGTGGTAGTGCTTCATCACTGTCAGGTGCATGCAGACATCCAAGCTCCTCACTTGTCCTCCATTGATACCTGAAGGGGGATCACCTTATTACTTCTAGATGGGAGCAGGAATTCTGCATCCTCACTAGGTCCCCACTGATAATTTCTTGATTGGGTAGGGTAGGTGTGCCTTGTTACTTCTCCTTTATTTATACCAAGGTTGTGGAAGTTGTCTTCTTATTGCTGGACCGTGGTGAAATTCCAAATTATCCCTTAGATTTCTTATGACACCAACTCAATGTGGGGAGAGGGGAATTAGCAACCTATTACTGTAAAGCAGGGATAAAAGTTCAGGTTCCCCATCTGGTCTCACTCCAAAGGGGAGATGGAAGGTTTAATTATTGTCAGTAGGAATAAAAGTTATAATTTTTGACTTGGCCATCTCTAGCAGCACCCCATCTATTGGAGTCCAAGTACCTTATTACAACCAGGCAAGAGTTGAAATCTAGGCTCTCCATTTGGCCTTTAATAGTGGGGTAAGCATGAGGCTATAACTTTTTCTAGAGCATGTAGCTAAAAGAGAACCATTATTGTCTAAAAGATTTTTTTCTTGCTAAGCTACTCTTTCCCTTGTTTTTGAGCTACAAAAAGCAGACTCTTGTTTGTTTTTGTCTATGCCTGTTGTCATTTCTGGATTGCTGGTTTCTTCAACTCCAAGTCTGAGGCATATGAGACAAAAAGAAAACCTAGAGGATTCATCACTCTGCCAATGTTTTGGGTCCTGAGTCAGTATGCTTTCTTCTGTCCAATTATCAGAGTCTTATGCTTGTTTTCTGTATAATATCCAGGATTTTAATTTGTACTTAGCAAGACAAGTAGGGACAAATACATCTACACCACTTTTCTGGAAGTGGAAATGCTCTAATTTTATTTTTAGTGTTGCTGCTCTGAATTGCATTTCTAATTCTTTCAATTATAACAGGCTGTAGAAAAATTCAGAATAACAATTTATTTTTGTACCAGACAGTTCTGGATTTTTATTACAATAATAGATTTTTTGTTTTACTCTCTGTAGAATAAAAACAAAAACATCTACCTTCCTGGATTCTATTGGAAATCAAAGAAAATATAAATAAAGCATTTGTCAGAGTGCCTCACACATAGCCACTCAAAAATAATCCAAACTTGAACTTTTAAAAATTAAAAGCCATGTGATTTTAAACTTCATATTTTTAAAAATCCAAGAAAAAGCTACCATTTTAACCACAAAATTGTTCTTAGTTTAGAACAGAAACTCATGGAATTTATATTGGTAACCTCTAGCTAGAACTTGAGACAGGGATTATCAGCAGAATGTTAGAAATATCAACTATAATTATACATTTTGGAGTCTACTGAAATTTCTAGTCTGAACATCAGAGTGAAGGAAGCAAAACAGCTCATACATTTAGTCTTGTGATAAATGGCTTCAAACTGAAAGGATTCTACCACTTTATTAAAAATATATTATTCCTTTGGATGCTTTGCACTGGATATTTTACTTATTTGCCAGAACCGGTAAAACTCCTTTCTCTTTTCTCTTTCACAGAAGTGAGATGCAAAACAACTAGCCTATTGGTCATTCAAGCAAGATGGCAGAGCAGCTGTGATTACTTCATCTTAAACTATATTTAAGGAGAGGGCAGAAGGGGCTGGAACTGTTCAATCTAGACCTTCACCATTCTGCAGACAGTCATCAGGCCAGCAGCACTGGCATTATGTGAAACCTTACTAAAAATTCAGGTTACTCAGTTCTGACCCCAGATTTACTGAATGAGAATCTGCATTATTTCAATAATTCTTCATGTTATCTATGTGCATATTATCTTTTAGGAAGAACAATTTTAGGAATTCCTAACCGCCTTATGTGATTTTCATCATTTAGCCTGCCTCAAAAACATAAACTAATCTACAAAATGCAGTTCAATTGCTATTTTTTTCATATAAGAATTTGGAAATTCACAAACACCAGACACCAAATTTTACCCTATAGAACAATGGGAGAAGAGGCAGTTAAGATGCTACACAGATAATTATTTCATGGACTTACTCCAATATTAGCTATGATATTTATCTTCCTTGTAATTATGGGGTCTAGCTAATTATAACATTGTTTATCCAGATTGGCTAATTGGTAATGGAAAAATTTCATGACTAACCCTCTATTGTACTTTGCAGTTATTCTCTAAGGATACACTTTTCTCTTTTTTACAAACCAACCAAGAGTTTTGCTGCTGCTGTTGTTGTTTTTTTAGAACAGGGTAAATACTGACAAAAGTTACAAAAATGAGGAGAAAAGACTGGTTTAAAGATTAAAAGTTTGGACTATTTTGATGCAGGGCAGACAGGTCCCAGAAGTGGGGCTTACCCTGGGAGGACTTTTGGCTTCTCCCAGGAAATAATTCAAGTACAAGCCAGTGGTGTTAGCAACTTTTACTGAAGGGGCAGTGTACAGTAGCAACAGAGGTACTGATCCTGGAGGAGCAGGGCTATGTCCATAGACAATGTGCCCAGAGTAGCAGATCAAAGGCAGTTCTGAAGTAATATTGATACCCACTTTTAATTATAGTAAGGAGCAGATTATGCAGAAATTTCTGGAAAAGGGATTGTATCTTCCAGGTTGCCAGATCACTGCCAGGAAAAGGGGCAGTACCTTCTGGATGTTGCCATGGCAATGGTAAACTGGCCTGGCACACTGGTGGGTGTTTTATGGAAAGATGCTTCTACCTTGTTCCTGTTGTAGCTAGTCCTCAATTTGGACTCAAATAAAATAGAGTTTGATGGGTTAAACTGGGGTATTAGAATTCAAATTATCAAGCTTGAAGGAGGTTTAGTATATATTTGCTTTAACACCCTCAGATGAACAAAGTAACCTGGAGTGATCAAGTGACTTGCCTAAAGATACACAATCCATAAATAGCAAATTTCCTCAACTTTCTAGGCCACCAGTCCTGTTATTATGAAAACTACTGTGAAAAGCAAAAAGTTCCTCTTCAAAGTTTCCCTTTTCGTTAAAGAATAAATAAGGGTTAGAAATAATAGTTTCTTTTAAAAACGAACTTCCTTCAAGCTTCCTTGCTTTTTACTAATAACTCTTTGTTAAGCCCTATGTAGCTGCTAAATATAGTAAGGGAATAAGTATATTCTATGTCCTTGTTCTTTAACCAAGTTTTTTGTTCTGGCCTATAGCCTGCTTAGACATGTCCGAACATGGCCAGGCATTTCCCGTCTTACAGCCTACACCTCATCCTTATTTGGAAATGTTATTATTCTTCTAGTTTCCCATAAATAACCCACTTCCTTTCTTTGTTCTCCATTGCATGTTTACATATTTAGGAAAGTTTTATGTTTTTAGTCAATCAGGATCAGTTTAGACTGTGCAGTCCAGCTCCAGCCAATGGAGATAGGACACAGTAATAAGCACCCAATCCATCAGGGATGAAAACTTCTGCTTTTCTTTGTTTGGTGTGCTCTCATGGCAAGCAGACTTCTGAGAAGCACCCTTTCTGTAGGAAGTAAAATCACCTTGCTGAGAAGTTCTTTGAGTGCTGTTTCTTCTTTTCTGCACCGAGGATCAAGCATTTGTTTCCAACACCATCCATTTCTCTTAACTGCTAATTTGAGCTCAGTATAAGTGAGAAAATACAATATAACAAATGGATAGCTGCACCAATTCACACAGACACATAATAGTGCTCAGCATTTTTTTCTTTCTTCATTCCTGATTTTTACCCAGTTTGTTACTGTCTTTGTCAATTTTTCTTTTATGTTGTGATATCTTTTGTTTTTCCATCTGGCTGTCTTTCTGGATATCCCTTCCATTTATTTAAAAACTTCTGCCTATAATCCCAGCACTTTGGGAGGCCAACACAGGCAGATCACATAGTCAGGAGACTGAGACCATCCTGGCCAACATGGTGAAACCCCATCTCTAGTAAAATACAAAAAATCCAGGCATGGTGGTGCGCACCTGTAGTCCCAGCTACTCAGGAGGCTGAGGCAGAAGAGTCACCTGAACCCAGGTGGTGGAGGTTGCAGTGAGCCGACATTGTACCACTGCACTCTAGCTGGGTGACATAGCAAGACTTCATCTCAGAAAAAAAAAAATCTTAAAAATTTTGTGTACTAGTTTTGGATGAAATAACTATCTCAGTCAAAAAGACAAGCCACAGCAATTACTTTCAATGTTCAATAGTATTAACAAATTTAGTTGATCCTACCACATTAAATTTTGTCTAAGGGTCAGGTACTGTGTAAGGTGTGTTATATGTATTTTCTCATTTGATCCCCTAACTCCATGCTGACAGATAAGGAATTTGAAGTTCAGACAACTAAAAATTACATGACCTTGGGCTAGTTAATTAGGGAGTCAGAAATGAAACTTAAATCTTAATACACCAATAAGTTTATTCTGTGGTGACACAAACAGTACTTTATGATTTTTCATGGAAAAAGTATGCTACAAGCTTCCTCTTTTGTAGGCCTTTGCAGGTTATGAATTCATAAATGGATAAGAAAAACAATGATGGTAAATTGGGTTATCTCCACTCTCTTTGACCATTTCCATCTTATTAAAATTTTAAACATATTAATTGCTAATTAGACAAATCTAGATGATAATCACAGTGATTTAATTTACCCAATATCATTTATTGGAGGGAGAGATTTGTCACTTGGAAATTACAATTAACTCATCAGAACAGTTCTGTGGTTGTTAAAAAAAAAAAAAGTACTCAGGAGTTATGCTAAAAAAAAGCAGTTGAGATTCTATGGTTACTAAATATATTGACGCAAGACAAAACAGCCTTCTTGTAGGTATCCTGCTTGCAGTTCTAAAGCAGGGATTCTTAGTAAAAAAAAAAACTAGAAAGATCTTTGGATATTTCAATATCTTAATGTAAGTTGGAAGATCTGTAGGTGTTGGGTATTCTAATGCATAATTAGAATTACAAATTAATTTTTAAAAATTTTGGTGTGTGTTTTTGTTGTATTTACAGAAGAGATATACTACTTCTATGGCAAGGTTTTTTTCTTTTATCATCTCATCTCCCTGTTTCTATAACATACAAATACCACAGACAGTCACAGAATAATGAATTTCATTACAAACATCATAGAGCAAAGAAATGTTAGATTTTTAAATTTCAATGTTCATGGAGAACATATGTGTCAAAGATGTGAATATTAAATGTGAATATTCGCAAGAGTACTGCATCTATTAGGAAATATATATGTAATCAGTTTCCATTAGCCTTTATAAGACATGGAAGGACGTTTAAACTTTCCCTCTGAAGGTTCAATAATTGAATCATCCTGCTAGAGTAATCTGACAATAAATAGATTAACAGAAAAAAAGGCATACAAATTTATTAACATACATAAGCACAGTAAAAACACAAAATGTGAGACTTGAGGAAGCCCCACATGACTAAAGTTTTTCCTTTATAGAGAAAGAAGTACATGCTTGGAGCATGGTGAAAGGTCATGGGAGTGAGAGAGGAAGTGGTGGGGTCCAACAGGCAGACCCCAACCCCACAACGGATGAATAAACTCATTCAAACACAGATTACAGTAAAAGAGCAGGCTAGAGGTGTCCATGGCCACTCACAGACACTCCTGAGAGACATAGCAGCTAGGGCCCCAATTCACTGTCCTTCTTGGCCTTTATTCAGCACACATTAAAGGACAAAGGCTTTGAGTCAACACCACTAGAGGTTAAAGATTAAAGGCCAGGTTCCAAGACCTAAAGCAAACACCATTTGTGGGTAATAAACTTCTGCAGACCCCCTGAGTAGGAGGCAGTTAAGCATGGATGAGTAAAGATTGGTCTTAGGACAACAAGCCAATTAGAGAAACTCCTTTGCATTCCCCTGTTAACTGCCTTATGCTTCTAGCCTCAGTATAAAAGAACTAGCCACCTTCCGCCCATGTTCTCATTTGAAGCTATGCAAACTGCCTGTCCTTCAAAGGAGGTTTTGTGACTATTTTCTATAACTTTCGCTAATAGTTTTCCTTTAATATTTTTGCCACTACCCTGACTGAACTACCACAGGGAGGAAAGGAACAGTGAGCAAATGCTTACAGGTAATGGGCCTCTGAAAGAATGTATGATAGCCTATGAAAGTGTCTGTCAGATGTTTAAAAGTGTTAGATTTTTATTCTCCTTTCTCTATGAGTTAATCTTTCCTAGATCTGAATAAGATAGATAAAAGGGCCTCTAAACCTGTTTGCATTCCTTTTGCTTCACTAATATAGATTTCCTCTACAGATGTGAATCCCCCCCACAAAGGACAGCTTTTCAGAACTATTCCAGTATCTGCAGCCCTCTGAATAGCCATCTCAAAATATGCTAAAGAAGTATATTTTCAGGTAGGATATTTTGGTTTCCCTCAGTCACCTAAATAGTACTAATCGAATTGCCTCATCTCATAATAGATCTAAATCTAGATATGTAAAAAACTCAAATATTTTATTGGCTTGACTTTCTTCATTCTTGCAAACTATTTTTAACAGAATAATATTTTTTAATTAAAAAACATAATCATCTTTAAAGATAAAAATTTTAAAATATAAAAATGAATAAGAAATATATGTGTTTGTAATATCTAGGTACAGGGCATATAATAGATTATTTTGTACTATTCTCTGATCTGTTTCTATTCCAAGTTAAAATAGTACCAGTCCATACCTTTTTAACACTATAGGACTCCTCCCAAAACACTGCAGTTCCTGAGCAGTGATATTTAAAGATACTCTCTAAATAGTGGCTTTTCATTATAAATTTTGCATGTAAACACTTTGCATGTTCTGATTTAATGAGGCCATTCAATGCTTTCTTCATACCACTGAAATTTTCTCCCTCAGGACTCATTTGATTGCTCAGAAATATCTTTGATTCATTTGCATTTACTAATTCAGGAAACCATGAGGACATTTTCTAAGCCCTTCCTAAAGTCCTGATAGTAAGCTCTCGGGATACAGCAATAAACAAGAAAAATGTGGTTCTTGCCTTCACTGAGCTTGTAATCCACTGACTAAAACAGATTTTTGAGAAAATAATTAAAAGAACAATGAACTTAACTAAAAGTTAAAGACATAATGCAAATATAGATATGTCATATAATTTAAAACAAAGTAAAGGGGGTGGCACCAAGATGGCTGAGAGGAGGCAACACCGGAATGCAGCTCCCAGCAAATGAGACACAGAGGGCTAGAGGACTTCATCATTCCAAGTGAGGTGCTGGGTTCATTTTGGGGGGACTGGAAGGACTCTGAAAGTAGCCCAAGGAGGGAGCCAAAGCAGGATGAGAGCCACCCAGGGAGAACGAACCAAGACAGGGTGGGACACATCCCCATCTGGAACATGCAGCCAGCTCTGAGGGTCGGTGGACTTCACTCCCTCAGTGCTCAGATTCAGATCCTGTGCTTACCTCATCCCTCCTCCAACCCACAGTCCATGAGAGCCCTGCCAGACTGAGGGGCACCGTGGGTTGTCGATACAAATCTGAGCAATGGTTCCCACCTGGTGCCGCAAGTTGTTGGCTGGATCTGGGTGGAAATTTGGACTAGCACCAGTGGGACAGAACCCATCCCACAGAAAGAGGCAGAGTTGAAAGCAGGGAAACAGGTCATAAGGCCTGGCAAGCCCCACCCCCCACAAAACTCAAACTGAAGCCCTGGCACCAGAAAGCTTGGTAGCAAATACACCAGTTTGATCCCAACCAGGAAGATCGAGCCCAGGGAAGGAGAGCTGCCATTGGGAAGGTGGAGCTAATCTCACCTGCGAACAAACCGCAGGGGAAGACCACCCACCCAGCAACCTGACTGAATCTGAGGTAGCTCAGCAGTGCCTCTACAGGCCAAAAAAGATATTGCTCTAACTGCAACAGAAAGGACTTTCACTCAGAGATTTCTCCCGAAATCACCAACTTTAAAAATCAAAGGGAGATAAATCCATGAAGATGGGCAAAAAACAGTGCAAAAAGGATGAAACCTTCAAAGACCAGAACACCTCTTCCCTCCCAGGGATCACAACTCCTCACCATCAAGGGAACAAAATAAGACAGAAAATGAGTATGACAAATTGACAGAGGCAGGCTTCAAAAGGTGGATGATAACAAACTTCTCTGAGTTAAAAGACCATGTTCTAACCCAATGCAAAGAAACTAAGAACCTTGAAAAAAGGTTAGATGAAATGCTAACAAGAATAACCAGCTTAGAGAAGAACGCAAATGACTTGATGCAGCTGAAAAACACAGCATGAGAACTTTGTGAGGCATGCACAAGTTTCAACAGCTGAATCGATCAAGCAGAAGAAAGGGTTTCAGAGATAGAAAATCAAATCAATGAAATAAAACGAGAAGGCAAGATTAGAGAAAAAAGAGTGAAAAGAAATGAACAAAGCCTCCAAGAACTATGGGATTATGTGAAAAGACCTAATCTACATTTGATTGGTGAACCTGAATGTGATGGGGAGAATGAATCCAAGTTGGAAAACACTCTTCAGGATATTATCCAAGAGAACTTTCCCAACCTAACAAGGCAGGCCAACATTCAAATCCAGGAAATACAGAGAACACCACAAAGATATTCATCAAGAAGAGCAACCCCAAGACACATAATCATCAGATTCACCAGGGTTGAAATAAAGGAAGAAACTCTAAGGGCAGCCAGAGAGAAAGATTGAGTCACCCACAAAGGAAAGACCATCAGACTCACAGTGGATCTCTTGGCAGAAACTCTACAAGCTAGAAGGGAGTGGGGGCCAATATTCAATATCCTTAAAGAAAAGAACTTACAACCCAGAATTTCATATCCAGCCAAACTAAGCTTCATAAGTGAAGGAGAAATAAAATCCTTTTACAGACAATCAATTGCTGAGAGACCTCCTGAAGGAAGTACTAAACATGGAAAGGAACAACCAGCCACTGCAAAAATGTACCAAATGGAAAAGAACAATGAAGCAATGAAGAAACTGCATCAACTAATGGGCAAAACAACCAGCTAGTAACAAAATGGCAGGATCAAAATTCAAACGTAACAAGATTAACATTGAATGTAAATGGCCTAAGGGCCCCAATCAAAAGACACAGACTGGCAAACTGGATAAAAAGTCAAGACCCAACAGTTTGCTGTATTTAGGAGACCCATCTCCAGTGCAAAGACTCACATAGACTCAAAATAAAGGGATGGAAGGAGATCTACCAAGCAAATGGAGAGCAAAAAAAAAGCAGGGGTAGCAATCCTCGTCTCTGATAAAACTGACTTTAAACCAACAAAGATCAAAAGAGACAAAGAAGGGCATTACATAATGGTAATCAATGCAACAAGAAGAGCTAACTATCTGAAATATATATGCACCCAATGGTGCTAACAAAAGGATCAAAGCAACAAGAAGAGCTAACTATCTGAAATATATATGCACCCAATGCATACATAAAACAAGTTCTTAATGACCTACAAAGAGACTTAGACTCTTGCATAATAATAGTGGGAGACTTTAAGACTCCACTAACAATATTGGACAGATCAATGAGACAGAAAGTCAACAAGGATATCCAGGACTTGAACGCAGATTTGGACCAAGCAGACCTAATAGAAATTTACAGAACACTCCACCCTAAATCCACAGAATACACATTCTTCTCAGCACCACATCACACTTACTCTAAAATTGACCACATAATTGGAAGTAAATCACTCCTCAGCAAATGCAAAAGAACAGAAATCAAAACAATCTCTCAGACCACAGTACAATCAAATTAGAACTCAGGATTAAGAAAAGCACTCAAAACTGCACAATCACATGGAAACTGAACAACTTGCTCCTGAATGAAGAATGGATAAACAATGAAATGAAGGCAGAAATAAAGATGTT
>CAUYLG010051940.1:0-128328 GCA_963573385.1 Cacajao melanocephalus | reverse complement strand
CTGTGCTTACTGTGAAACTCTCAGTCCTCAGCGCTTCCAATTGCTGTTCTCCTTGTGGGGACGGGACCAGCCGAGCCGGAGTCATCCCGTATACTCCGCGCCGAGAAGCGCCGTGCTGGGGCGCCGGCAAAATAGCCGCGCCGGGCAAAAAAGTCGCGCTGGCGACCCATGTGGCTCCTTCGCCGGGAATCTCCTAGTCTGTGGGCAACAAAAATTCGTCTGAAAGTGCGGCGTCCACTCGCTCTCTGCGCTTTCACTGGGAGCTACAATCCTGAGCTGTTGTTAATCGGCCATCTTGGATCTCTTTTTTTTTTTTTTTTTTTTTTTGGCGAAAAATTTTAACTCTCTAACCCAGGCTGCAGTGCAGAGGAATGATCCAGCTCACTGAAACCTCTGCCCCCACCCCCCTAGGTTCAAGCAATTCTCCTGCCTCAGCCTCCTGAGTGGCTGAGATTATAGGTACTTGCCACAATACCCAGCTAATTTTTACATATTTAGTAAAAATGGGGTTTCACCATGTTGGCCAACCTGATTTCAAACTCCTGACCTCAGATGATCCACCTGCTTCAGCCTCCCAAAGTGCTAGGAATACAGACATGAGCCACCACACCCAGCCTATAGAATTTATAACCTAGAAGATATTGATAAATTCCTATACACATACAACCTACCAAGATAGAATTATGAGGAAAAATATCTGAATGTAACAATAACAAGTAAGAAGATTTGATTAGTAATAAAAAGTCTCCTATCAAAGAAAAGTGCAGATCCTGATGGCTTCACTACTAAATTCTACCAAACATTTAAAGAACTAATTCAGTCTTTCTATAACTCTTCCACAAAATTGAAAAGGGACTATTTCCAAACTCACTTTATGTGGCCAGCATTAACCTGATACCAAAACCAGACAAGAATACTATCAAAAAAGAGAAAGGAAAAAAACAGGCCAGTCTTTCTGATAAGCACAGACATAAAACTTCTCAAAGTACTAGCAATTAAAGTTAGCCACATATTAGAAAGATTGTTTACCATGATCTACGTTGGATTCATTCCAAGGATCCATGCATGATTCAGCATACTCAAATAAATATGATATACCATATTAGCAGAATGAAGTATAAAAGTCATGTAATCATTTCAATAGAAGCAAAAAAAAGCACTTGACAAAATTCAACATTGTTTCATGATAAAAACTCTCAACAAATTAAGTATAGGAATGTACCTTAACACAAAAAGTTCATGCATGAGAAATCCACAGTTAACATCATACTCAGTGGAGGAAAGTTAAAAGTCAGTGGAGAAAAGTCAAAAGCTTTCATCTAAGATTAAGACAAGAATTTCCACTCTTGCCATGTTTATTCAACACAGTAATGAAAGTCCAAGCCAGAGTAGTCAGATAAAAGAAAGAAAATACACACAAATTGGAAAGAAAGAAGTTAGATTATCCTTGTTTGCAAATGACATATTATATAGAAAACCCCACAGGCTCGATAAAAAATCTGTTGAAACTAATAAATCAATTCAGTAAAGTTACAGGATACAAAATCAACATACATAACAAAGTATGTTTCTATATCATAGTGTACTATGTGAAAAGAAATCAATAAAGCAATCCTATTTACAATGGCTAAAAAAATACTTAGAAATAAATTTAGCCAAAAAAGTAAAAGATCTCTACACCATAAACTATAAAACATTGATTACAAAATTGAATAAGACACAAATAAATACAAAGACATTCTGTGCTCATGAATCAGAATATCATTAAACTTCATACTACCCAAAATAGTCTAAAGATGCAATATAATTCCTATCGAAATATCAGTACTTTTCACAGAAATAGAAATAATCATCCTAAAATTTGTATGAAACCACAAAAGACTCCGATTAGCCAAAACAATCTTGAATAAAAAGAACACAGCTGGAGATTACACTACTTGACTTCAAAATAGGCTACAAAGGTATAGTAATCAAAGCAACATGGTACTGGCATAAAAATAAGACACACAGACCAATGAAACAGAATAGAGAGTGCAGAAATAAATCTATTAATTTACAGTCAATTGATTTTAAGCAAAGTTACCAAAAACACAAAATGGGGGAAAAAAAAAAAGGCTTTTCAACAAACTGCTAGATCATACGGTAATAATTTTTTTAATTATTATCTTAAGATCAGGGATATATGTGCAGGATGTCCAGATTTGTTACATAGGTAAAAACAGCAGTTGGTTGTACAGATTATTTCATCACCCAGGTATTAAGCCTAGTATCCATAGTTATTTTTCCTGCTTCTCTGCCTCCTCCCAACCTTCACCCTCCAACAGGTCCCAGTGTGTGTCGTTCCCCTCTGTGTGCATATTTTATCATAATTTAGCTCCTACTTATAAGTGGGAACATATATATATATATATATATATATATGTACCATATTTTTTCATCCAATCTATCATTGATGGGGATTTGGGTTGTTTCTATGTCTTTACTATTGTGAATAGTGCTGCAATGAACATATGCATCCATGTGTCTTTGTAACAGAATGATTTATATTCCTTTAGGTATATACCCAGTCATGAGATTGCTGAATTGAATGGTAGTTCTGTCCTTAGGTTTTTGAGGAATCACCACACTTGTTGAAATTAGTTCAACCCACTATGGTCGAACTAATTTACACTCCCACAAATGGCACAAAAGCCTTCCTTTTTCTCTACAACCTCACTAGCATCTGTTATTATTTTTTATTTTTTGACTTTTTAATAATAGCCATTCTGGCTGGTATGAGATGGTATCTCATTGTGGTTTTGATTTGCATTTCTCTATGATCAGTGATGTTGAGCCACATATATGTCTTCTTTGGAGAAGGGTCTGTTCATGTCGTTTACTCACTTTTTAATGAGTTTTTTCCTTGTAAAATTCTTAATAGATACTGGATATTAGACCTTTGTCAGATAGACAGATTGCAAAAATTTTCTCCCATTCTGTAGGCTGTTTACTCTGTTGATAGCTTCTTTTGCTTTGCAGAAGCTCTATCATTTACTTAGGTCATGTTTGTCAATTTTTGCTTTTGTTGCAACTGCTTTTGGCATTTTCTTCATGAAATATTTGCTTGTACCTATGTCCTGAATGGTAATGCCTTGGGTGTCTTCTGGGGTTTTTATAGTTTGGGGTTTTACAATTAAGTCTTTAATCCATCTTGAGTAAATTTTTGTATATGGTTTAAGGAAGAGGTCCAGTTTCAATCTTCTGCATAGGGCTAGCCAGTTATCCCAGCAATATTAAATAGGAAATCCTTTCTTCATTGCTTTTGTCAGGTTTGTCAAAGATCAGATGCTGGTAGGTATATGGTATTATTTATGGGTTCTTTGTTCTATAATATTGTCTATGTGTCTGATCTTGTACCAGTACCATGCTGTTTTGGTTGCTGTAGCCTTACAGTATAGTTTGAAGTCAGGTAATGTGATGCCTCCAGCTCTGTTCTTTTTGCTCAGGATTGCCTTGGTTATTCAGGCTTTCTTTTGGTTCCATATGAATTTTAAAACGGATTTTTCTAGTTTTTTGAGGAATGTCAGTGGTAGTTTAAGGGAATAGCATTGAATTTATAAATTGCTTTGGGCGGTGTGGCCATTTTAACAATATTGATTCTTCCCATCCATGAGCAAGAAATATTTTTTCATTTGTTTGTGTCATCTCTGATATCTTTGAGTAGCGATTTTTAGTTCTCCTTGTAGAGATATTTCATTTCCCTTGTTAGCTGTAGGGAATTCTATTCTTAATATTTGAAGAATCTCCATATTGTTTTCCATAATGGCTGTACTAAATTATATTGCTACCAACAGAGTTCAAGGGTTCCCTATTCTCTGCATTTTTACTAACAATTTTTGTCTTTGTCTTTTTGATAATTGTCAATCAACAGGTATAAGGTCATGGCTCATTGTAGTTTTAATTTGCATTTTCCTGATGATTAGTGACATTGAACATTTTTCTGTTTTTTTTTTGGGGGGGGGAGGATGGGGATAGAATCTCATTCTGTTTCCCAGGCTAGAGTGCACTGGCGCAATCTCAGCTCACTGCAACCTCCACCTCCCAGTTTTAGGCTATTCTCCTGCCTCAGCCTCCTCAGTAGCTAGGACTACAGATGCATGCCATCACACCTGGCTAATTTTTAGTAGAGATGGGATTTCACTATGTTGGCCAGGCTGGTCTCAAACTCCTGATCTCATCTGCCCACCTCAGCCTCCTAAAGTGCTGGGATTACAGGCATGAGCCACTGCGCCCAGCCGATGTTGAGCATTTTTTGATATACTGGTTGGCCATGTGTATGTATTCTTTTGAGAAATGTCTACTCATGTCCTTTGCTCATTTTAAAATCTGGTTGTTTTCTTGCTATGGAGTTGTTTGAGTTTCTTATATTTGAGTATTAACCCCTTATTAGATATAAAGTTTGTAAACATTTTCTCTCATTCTGTAGGCTGTCTCTTCATTCTGTTGATTGCTTCTTTTGCTGTGCAGAAGCATTTTATTTGACATAATTCTGTTTGTATACTTTTGCTTTGGTTGCCTGTGCTTTTAGGACCATATCCAAAAAAATAAGTGTCCAAGCCAAAGTCATGAGGCTTTTTCCCTAAGTGTTCTTCTGGTAGTTTCACAGTTTGGGGTCTTACATTTAAGTGTTTAATCTATTCCATTTTAAATTGATCTTTATTAAAAAGCCTGTCCTTTTTACAAAACACATGTATTTTAAAATAGAAGATTAATAAATCTGAACACATAAAAATTTCAGCATGCCAAAAATACCATTAGTAAAGTCTAAAAGGCAACAAAACATTTGAGGGAAATTGTAACATATGTCACAGAAAAGGTAGCTAAATTCCTTAGTGTACAGTTTCTAAAAACCAACCAGAAAAAAAAGGCCAATAGAAACATGTGCCAAGAATATGGACAGGGCAGGCATGGTGGCTCATGCCTATAATCCCAGGACTTCAGGAGGCTGAGGCACGTGGATCACTTGAGGTCAGCTTCGAGACCAGCCTGGCCAATATGGCAAAACCCCATCTCTATTAAAAATACAAATATTAGCTGGGTGTGGTGATGCAAGGCTGTAATTTCAGCCGCTGAAGAGGCTAAGACACAATAATCACTTGAACCCACGAGGCAGGGACTGTAGTGAGCCAAGATCATGCCACTACATTGTAACCTGGGTGATGGAGTAAGACTCTATCTCAAAAAAAAAATGAATATGAATATACAATACTCAGCAAAAGAAATACCCATATCTCTTAGTTATAATTAAAGATAACTGTACTGGTATACTATTTTGCAACTATCAGGTTGATAATGATTAAAATGTTTGGTAACACTCTATGCTTTTAAGGGAACAGGGAACAGTCACTCTCACACATTGCTGACACAAGTGTGAATCCAACGCATTCTTCATATGGGGCAATCTGGCAATATCTATTTTTAAAATACAGCAATTCCATGTCAAATAATTTATTCTATGCTGATACACTTCCACAGGTTATCCTTTGCAGCACTGTTAGCGATAGCAAAATAAACTGGAAACAATCTAAAAACTCATCAAAGTTTATTGGTTAAATAAATTTTAATACAGTCCTACCATGGAATAAGATGTAGGCATAAAAAAGAATAATAGCCAGGTGTTGCGGCTCATGCCTGTCATTCCAGCACTTTAGGAGGCCAAGGAAGGAAGATCTCTTTAGCCAGGAGTCCAAGACAAGCCTTGACAACATAGTGAGACCCCATCCCTACAAAAACTATTTTTTTAAATTAGCCAGGCATAGTAGCACACCCCTTTAGTCCCAGCCATTCAGGAGGCTGAGGCAGGAGGATTGCTTGAATCTGGGAGGTCAAGGCTGCGGTGAGCCATGCTCATGTCACTGAACTACAGGCTGGATGACAGAGTGAAACCCTGTCACACACACACAAAAAAAGGGTAAAGTTTTTAAAAATACTGATATGATATAAACTGTGACATACATTGTTAAGTGCAAAAAAACTATACCTAGAACAGTGTATCCAGTGTGCTTTTATTTGTGTAAAAATGGGAAAAAGAATATTTATAAGGAAAAAGTGTTAATAAAATGTTCTCGCTCCTCTCAGTCATCACTTCAGGAGTAGGGTAAAGATGCAGCCCCTGCCTGAGGTTTTCCCTGCCATTCACCTGTGATGAATTTCATCTATGATACTTAAGTCATTCCAAAACTACTTAGAATTAAAGGTATAGAACAGTTCTTTGAGTGGGCTCAATTCAACAGGATAAAATTGACAAAGTGCTTTATTCTCCTACTACTGATTTCTAACACTCTTTTCTGGCTGTCCCTTCTATCTCTTATACAGCACCTTGGGAAATCCTACAGCTCCCCAGGTCACTTTCAAACACTGGGTTTCTTCCTTTTCCCCACCTTGCCCCATATCATCCTCAGTTATTCAGCTGTTTCTCACCCATTCAGAGGCAGAGGCAGGAAGATGATGATTCAGTCAACCACTTCTTTGAAGAATACTGTTGTTAGAGTCCTCTGTAATTGTTATGGTTTGGGTGTATTTGTCAGCTCCAAATCTCATGTTGAAATGTAATCTTCAATGTTGAAGGTGGAGTCTCGTGGGAGGTGTTTGGGTATTGGGGTGGATCCCTCATGAATGTCTTGGTGCTGTCCTCAAGATAGTGAGTTCCCATGAAATACAGTTGTTTAAAAAGGTATAACACCTCCTCCCTCTCGCTCATGGTCCTCATCTCATGTGACATACTGGTTCTCCATCACCTTCTGCCATGATTGTAAACTTCCTGAGGCCTCACTAGAAGCAGATGCCAGCACCATGCTTCCTGTACAGCTTGAAGAACCATGAGCCAATTAAACATCTTTTATACATTATTCAGCCTCAGGTACTTCTTCACAGCAATACAAGAATGGTCTCATACAGAAAATTGGTATTGAGGAGTGGGGTGTTCCTAGAAAGATACCTCAAAACGTAGAAATGACCTTGGAACTCGGTAAGAGGAAAAGACTGGAAGGCTTTGGAAGGTTCAGAAGAAGACAGGAAGATGAGGGAGAGTTTGGAATGTCTTAGAGACTGGCTGAATGATTGTGACCAAAATACTGATAGAAATACAGATAGTAAAGGCCTAACTGACCAGGCCTTAGATCGAAATGAGGAAGTTATTGAGAGCTGGAATAAGGGTCACCCACGTTATGCCCTAGCAAAGAAGTTGGCTGTATTGTATTCATGCCCTACAGATCAAAGAAGTTCGAACTTAAAGGTAATGACTTAAGGTATCTGTTGGAAGAAATTCCTAAGCAGCAACACATTCAAGATGTGGCTTGGCTACAGTCTATAAAAGATAGGCAAGCAAAGAAATGACTGAAATTTAAAACTTGAAACCAGAAGGTTTTCAATTTGCTTATAATTAAAGGGAAAGCGGAGCATAAAAGTATGGAAAATTTGCAGCCTGGCCATGTGACAGAGACAGAATCCAAGCAGGCTGCAGAACAACCACTTGCTAGAGAGATAAGCATTACTAAAAGGGAGCCAAGTGCTAATATCCAAAACAATGGAAAAAAGCCCTCAAAAGCCTTTCAGAGATCTTAGAGACAGCCCCTCCCATCACAGGCACAGATGCCTAGAAGGAATGAATGGTTTGGGGGCCAGGCCTAGGAAACCCCTGTCTTGCTCAGCCTTGGAACATTGCTCCCCACATCCTGGCTGCTCCAGCTGCAGCTCAGGTCAGCTCTCTGGAGGGCACAAGCCATAAATCTTGGTGGCTTCCACATGGTGTAAGCATACAGAATGCAAGGGTGAAAGAGAATTAGTGGCTTCTACCCAGATTTCAGAGACTGTATGAGAAAGCCTGTTTGCCCAGTAGAAGCCTTCTGCAAAGACAGAGCCCTCACAGATAATCTCTACTAGGGCAATGACAAGGGGAAGCGTGATATTGGGGTTGCCAGTCATGACTGAGGAACTACCTAATGGAGCTGAAGAAGGTGACTACTACCCTTCAGTCCCCAGAATGGTAGATTAATTAGCAACTTACACCCTGTACCTGGAAAACACAGGCATTCAACTCCAGACCCTCAGAATACCGAGCAAAGCCACAGAGGCAGAGCTGCCTGAGGCCTTGGGAGCCCATACTTTGCACCAGTGTCCTCTAGATGTGGGACATGGAGTTGAAGGAGATTATTTTGGAGCCTTAATATTTAATGACTGTCATGCTGAGTTTCAGACTTGTGTGGGGCCTATTGACCTTTTCTTTTGGCCAATTTCAGAATAGTTATGTTTACCCAATGCCTGTACTACCCTTTTATCATGGCAGTAAATAACTTGTTCTGATTTTACAGGCTCATAGGTGGAAGGAAATGAGTCTCAGAGGAGACTTAGGACTTTGGACTTGAGATTAAAATGATTTAAGACTTCTGGGGACTATTGGCAGAAGATAATTATATTTTGCTATGTGAGAAGGACATTCGATTTGAGGGGCCAGGGACAGAATGATATAGTTTGTTCCCTCAAAATCTCATATTGAAATGTATCCCAATGTTGGAGGTAGGACCTGATGGGAGATGTTTGGGTCATGGGAGTGGATTCCTCATGAATGTCTTGATGCTGTCTTCATGATAACTGAGCCCCCCTGAGATCTGATTGTTTAAAAAGTTGTGACACCTCCCACTCTCTCTCTTTCTCCCACTGTCATCATTTGACCTGCTGGCTCCCCAGCACCTTCCACCACAATTATAAGCTTCCTGAGGCTTCATCAGAAGCAGACACTGGCACCACACTTCCTGTAAAGCCTACAGAACCATGAGCCAATTAAATCTCTTTTATTTATAAATTACCCAGCCTCAAGTATTTATTTATTTATACCAATACAAGAATGGTCTAACACAGTGGTACAGGTGTGCAGTGCTCATTCTTTCTTCAGGGGCACAGTTTTGTGCCTTCTGTGAAGCTAATTCTGCTAGGAACCTTGATATGTCTTATGTACTCTCTGCCTTCTTGGCAGTAACTCAGCTGCAGCCTTCAGTAGTATTCCCTACATACCCTCTTTCTGCTTGGGTCTCCTTTTTTCAGACAGCCCTTTGGGCAGGCCCTAACAAAGCTGCTATCCGTAGCATCTACTCCTCCCATGGAAACTCACCCACTCTTGTCCAGGAGATTTTCTGAGTATAGTTTGTGGGTTCAGGAATCATCCCTTCCTTCTTTCCTGCAGAAAGTGGAAGCTCCAGCCAGTTCCTGACTGCAGATGTCCTCAAGCCAGAGTCCAGCACCAGTTTATCTCCCTGCAAACTAAAGAGGTCAATCTCTAGTTCTCCCAAGAAATGTATCACTTTCCCTTCTTCAGACATTCCCCTGCATTTCATGGCCTTTTCCATTTGTCATTTCTCTCCCATGTGTCCCTTTCCCAAGACTGTCTACTTTAGTGGGATATAAACCCAATCAGTTTTATTGCAGAAAATATTCTTATTGCACTTTAGCAAGTCAGCAAACATCTGGGAATGTTTGTATGCCACATTCCACTTCTAGAAAATACCCCCTAATCTTTCTGAGTGTTCTCTTGCATTTCACTGACATTTTTTAGCAATTCCCTCCCCCAAATTGATTCTCTACATCTGATGAAGGGTCAAAAAGCTTCCCGATACTGTGGTATTTCTGCAAAAAATCTCCTGTCAGCTTGCTATTGTGGACCCAAGTGAGAGACAGGAGTAGAAAGTTGTTGGCCACTTTGGCTGCATCTTTTTGAATCTATGGAAATGTGTTTAGCAGTTCTCATTTAGAACAGCTAAACAAATTTATCACCTGATGTCCTATCACATTTATCACCTGCTATCCTCGGCTTTGAGTACTGATCAATTCCTACCAATATACCTCCCCTTCTGCATTCTGTTATACTAGTTTCCATTGTCTCCTTATTCCATGAACTTTAACTTTGCTTGTTCCCCACTGAATGTAAGCTGTTTCATGTCAGAGAACAGGATTTCTAACTCTTCTGTGACCCCAATCCACTCTGAGCAACTACCGCAATCCTGGGTGCAAATTACTTAATTAATGAATATGTAATTGCTTGTCATATTATATTCACAGGTTGTAAGGCTTATAGATTACTTAATAAATTACCTGATTAACAAATTTCTTTAGTAATAAATAAGTAATTACTTGTCATATTATACATTCATAACTCGAAAGTTAATAAAAGTTGACTGAATTCATTCCCAAGGTGCCCTGCCTATACTCCCAGATGCCAATCCTTTCTTTACGTAGTTGTTGAGAAAGACCCAATATATTCTGGTGTAACTCTGTACTCTTCTACCATTTGAGGGCCTGTTTTTGCTTCAGGAGTACTTCTGTGAGACACTCTATTAATGAGTGGCTCTTTCGATACCTCCTTAAGGTCTCTGTGAACCTCCTCTATACTTTTAATTCCACCTGCCACTAGAGTCAACACCAACTATTTGACAAGTATTAAGCACTTACTACATACCTGTCCCTAGGATCTAAGCAACGATGCTCAAATTATCAGAAATACAGACATGCAAGAAAATAATTGCTCTATATTTTAGTGAGTACAGAATGTTACACAGATGAAAACATAATTCTCATGGGTAAGACAATATGATAGACTTCACAGGATAAACAATATCCACAGTGGGCTTTGTATTAACCTAGAAGATAAAGGAAGAGATCCTCCCAAATAAGATAAAGGAGTATTTTCCCTAAGAAGACAAGAATCAAACTCCTCTTCCAGCCTCTTAAATTATGGCCCCAAATTTCCTCTCAAAAGAATTAAAAAGTTAAACTCAAAACTCCAAATACAAAAGCTACACAGGTGAAAAAGATGACATAAAATCTGTTCTTTGTATGTATCTATTTTGTCCTTGTGCCTATGTTTTAATTAAATTTAGATTAAAAAAAAATAACACCCAAATGTTAATAAGGAAGTATATATTTAGCAAATCTATCAAATTGGAAAAAAAATAGAGTGTGTTCTCCAAGAATTACGTATTCCAGAATTGATAATTTGCCAAATTCTTTTAGAGACAGTAAATAAGGAAATCGAGATATTTACCAAAATAAATGCAAGGCATATTATGCAGTGTCTCTGAAAACATCTTAGTTTGCCTTTTTCGGAAGCAATCTGAGCTGGCAGTGTTTTCAATTACTTAAAACAGCAAGATGCTGGAAACATTTCTCAGTTAAAGTGCTAAGTTAAAACATGTCAAAATTTTTCCCAAATCCAGAAAATCACTTTAGGATTTGCACAAGCAAATCCATATAATCCTCTTGACATTTAATCTGCCCAAATCACTGGTAGAAGGGGAAGTTTCTTTACTTCCATATCTTCAAACAATATCTCAGACTTCTGACCAGTAAATCTTAGCCATTGCCACTGAGGAATGGATGGACACACATCCCCAGGCTCCATAACTGTAGTTTGAATCCTCACCCCCAATCTTCCAAGGGGAGCATATTGCTCTGAAGCCTTCTCTTTCTCTAAAATATTAAAAGCATTTAAAAATTTTTCCATGGCTGGGTACAGTGGGCTCACACCTGTAATCTCAACACTTTGGGACTCCGAGGTGGGCAGATCAGGAGATCAAGAGATCAAGACATCCTGGCCAACATGGTAAAACGCTGACTCTACTAAAAATACAAAAATTAGCTGGGTGTGGTGGCACATGCCTGTAGTCCCAGCTACTCAGGAGACTGAGGCAGAAGAATCGCTTGAATCTGGGAGGCAGACGTTGCAGTGAGCCAAGATCGTGCCACTGCACTCCAGCCTGAGTGACAGAGCAAGACTCCATCTCAAAAATATATATATATATATATTTCATGTAAAACTATAAAAATGTAGCAAATATCAATAAAATGAACACTTCTGGGAGATACCCTACATTTCTCTTGTGACTTTAGGTATCCTCTATGGCTACCTCCACCTAATCCCAGTTGTACTCATGTGATAAGCAGTGCTTTAGCTTATAAATTGATTTACAAGCCCTCACTATAATAATTACTATCAAACACTGCTTCTTACATTAAAACCATCACCTCTTAATTCTCACAATTACACTTTGAAGAAGGTACTATTATTTACTATTTTTAATACTATCCTATAATAAAGAAACTGAGGCTGAAAATGTAAAATAACCTGCCCAAAGTAAGCATTAGTAGTCAGGTCACCAAGTCTTATTCCACGGTCTATCGTCTTCACCAGCTTTTAATATCTCACTGTCTTTCTCATGGGTATGGCTTACAGTTTCAGTTTAAAGTATAAATTTTAATTTTTGAGGCTATATTTTAGCCAGCAATATGTACATGATATTGATGTGAATAAACATCTGCCATAAGCTTTATACCCCCACTGTATAAATACTATAGTACTCATTGGCCATCATGATAAATAAAATATATATGGTATTTCATTGCTGAAATGCACAAGAGGGCTCAGAAAAAGTGGGATAAAAGGGATTAGCAACCCAATTTTGCAAAAAGCAAAGCAAACCAAAAGTGACCAATTTTCCTAGGATCTTGCAACTAGTAGAAAAGGTGAATTTCTGCAACAGGTACTTCCAATAATGCAGTTCGCAAATAGAAGATTCCTCCTTCTACAACCACATCTTAGCTACCATCTCAAAGCATAAAACTATAATACAGCATTCTTCACCAGACATCCCCTTGCATTTTATGGTATTTTATATTTATTTCTCTTATATATGTGTGTGCTCTAGCACTGTCCATTTCCATGGGCCAACCAGTTCCAGTACACAAATTTTTCTTATTGCAGTGCAAGAAAACAGGAAGGAATAGGCAGCCCCTGGTTTTCACCACCCTCTGTTTACTTGAAATGGTCTCATAAAGTCAATGGCCTTATTGTTAAGTAGATCATGTATTTTCATGGTAAAGAAATATTCTAATGAAAAGACATTTCCATAAAAATGGCTATTACCAGCAATATATCATACAAGCCATGACTGTACATTTCTATTACCAAATGTAATAGTACCAAAATTATTATTCAAGTCCTACCTAAAGAGCATAAATTTCTGAACCACTGATTACACAAGAGATTTCAATGGACAGTCATACAAAAGGTTTCCCAGCATTATATTCTATTGTGTTTACCATCTACCATCTTAGTTGTCTCCTTCCCTCTATAGCCAACTACCTTCAAACAACTGACTTGACTCCCCCTTTTTCCCAAGAACTTCCTAATTTAGGTCTCTCTAAATAGTTATCTCCCTAAAACAGCTTTCTCTTGAATCACCAATGACCTCCATATTGTTTAAAACTAAAATCAATTAATACTTTTATTGCTCATATTACCTCACCTGTTAATAGTGTTTTACAATGTCAGTTATCACATCAGCCTAGAAACACTACTTTTCCTTGGCTCCCAAGGGAAATGCTCACCTGGTGTTTTCTCTCTACATCTTAGGTTTCCTCTGCAGAGTCATCCTTTTTTAACCACCATTAAGGATTGGCATTCTTAAAGTTCACTCCTAGATGTTCTTCCCTTCACATACTCTTATAAGAAATATCACAAACAAAATGTTCTGAGGCAAACAAATTCACATCTATAGGGTCAACCTATTCTTTGAGTTACAGACTCACATGTCCAACCACCTACTTAATATAACACTTGGTTATGTTACAGGCACCGCATATCTCACATATCCATGATCAAACCTGTGATCTCTCATACCAAACTCAATCTTCTACCAGTAATTGCAGCTTCTGTGAATACTTTATCATCCAGCCAGTTGCACAAGCTGGAATCTAGAAGCCATCTTGACACCACTTTCTCCCTCACCCTACCTAGATGTAACCCATTACAAAATATTGTCCATTTTACCTCTAAATATCTTACAAATGTTTCTACTTCTTTGTCTCCATCACAATAGCTCAAGCTGCCATCTCTACCTGAAGCACTGCAATAGTTTCCTAACTATACTTCCTGCATACACCCTAGGCGTCTCTGATATTTTCCATACAATAGAGCCAGAGTGATCTTTGCAAAAACACAAATGTGATCACATCATGACCTACATTGAATTATCTAATGGCTTTTCCCTGTTCTTATAAAAAAGCCAAATCCTTAGCACAGTTTGGAATGTCCTACACGGTCTGACCTCTGCTTCCATCTCCATCTTTACTTTGCATCAATCTTATCCTTCTTCTAACTTTAAGCACAGTTTTCTACCAGTTTTTGCACCTTTCAGCAACAGACTCTTTGGCCATAGTGTTTCCTCTATATGGAACATTTGTCACAGCCCCTTCGTCACCTTCCATACTCCCTTTCTACCAAGATCTCCTAGCCATCCCTCAGACCTCAATTTTAGTATCATATCCTCTAGGAGGCCTTTTCTGAATATCCCCTCTACCCAAATACATGCAACCATAGGTCTTGATCAGCTATTGTCGTACGGCTTCTAGATACATTTATTTCCATCTTATTATATTTCATTTCAAATGGTATGTGCATTTGATTAATCCACACTTGGACTGTAAGTCAAAAAGAGCACAGATCATGTCCTTGCTTACCGGTATAGTCCTAGACCTTATTACATAACTGGGTACGTATTTGATACTTAAAAATATTTGTTGGATGAATGAATAAATGAACAATCGAGACTTACAAACAACATATTAAAATCAAATATTCATTTTCAAACATTTTTTCCCATATCACGGGAATTTAAGAAGATTGATTTAGGTAATGCCTCTTTTTATTCATGATCAATTATCCAGTAGAAATAGAATACATTCAAAATTATTTCAACAAGCTTAGAACTGAATTTAAAATATAAGCAATGTGGGATGAGGACATAGAGGGGTTGTATAAAATTTGCTCAGATTATTTCAAATTTTACACTTTTGTATGCGTGTGCCTCAGTTTTCTAGGAAAACTTTCCTTATCTATGCCATTCCCAATTCAGTGAGGAACAATTAGAAAGCCCAAGAATTTCAGGCATTGTACAACAACCATGCTTCAGTAAGGTAGCCAAATTTTAATAAGAAATAATCCTTCTCTGAAGGAGCTCCTAATCTAGGAGGAGAGGTACAAAACCAAGTACATATCCTTAGGACCAAATAGCATGTTCAGAAAATATACATATTTTAAAAGAAAAAGAAAAATAACTCAATAAAAAAAAAACAGTAGAGGATAACAATAGATAATTTCAAGAAAACTAAATCTAAAAGACCAGATGATCTAGACCCAACAGATACATCTGCTTAAAGATGGCTGTGTCCTGATCTCTCCTTAACCACATAATTCCAGCCTGGCTCCTAGAAACTGACCTGCTGAGCTTCTCCACCAAGCTGCTTTCAATTATTATCTGGCTAAGTTTGATCTCCAATCATTTAGACAGTGAAGAAAACATGGAAGCCCCAAGTCTGAAGCAAAGGGACAATTCTTTTTCTTGATATTTATGCCCCAGACCTAAAGTCAAGATGGAGACACATTTAGTGAGGCTCAACACATACAATTTTGGAAGAAACGGGTTTACCAAAATAATTCAGAACAATCTTACTTTCGCAAACTTTACAGAAATATGCAGTCACAGGAACACATTGCTAGGACCCCACCCCCACCCCACCCGCCACCCCACCCCAGAGCTTGGGAAAATGCTCTGAAGGTTCAGCTTCCTTCAGCTCAAGGCAAATTCTCCTCTGGCTCAGATATTCTCAACTTTGGTATGCAGGATCCTAACTGAGCCTTTTCACCTTTGCTGTTTCGTTTGTTACTAACCCACCTCCCCCTGTGCAATGGAGCCTAGTCTACTTAATCTCTCAATACGCCATCCTTCTGGAACGAGAATAGTTGCCTAACATTCGCCTGTGCTTTGTTCTCCCCCAAGTTACCCTTGTGATAACTCAGCATGCTGCATGTGCCTCTTGACATTTGTGCTTCTCTCTCCCAGTCTCAAAATGGCTTTCCTGTGAGTGGATCCCACGTTGGTTCCATCTGGCATACAGACGACATGTTATCACACTGGGCCCTCTAATACCTTCCTATATCCTATTCCACTCCCAATATTGTGCTCTTGTGTTTTCTTTTATAGGCTACATCTAATTGCAAAACTTTACTGAAAAGTTGATGTCACTCATCATAATTTGGTCTTATGTTAAACATCTCCATTCCGAAACCCTGTCTCTACTAAAAATACAAAATTAGCCGGGCGTAGTGGAACGCGCCTGTAATCCCAGCTACTCAGGAGGCCGAGGCAGCAGACTCGCTTGAATCCGGGAGGCGGAGGTTGCGGTGAGCGGAAATGGCGCCACTGCACTCCAGCCTGGGCAACAAGAGCAAAAAAAAAAAAAGAAGAAAAGAAAAAAAGAAAAAAAAATCTCCATTTCCTTTCCATACCATATGTGAAGAGTTTTCTAAGTATATTATTCCTCAGGAGCCTCTTCAGTGTCTCTGCAGTATCTTGAATTTGTGACACTTCAATACGAATACAGTGTTCCTGCCTAAGAGTTAAATACAAAAAGGAACATGGATTTCCCTCCCTTTTTGTTAACTATTAATAACATTTGTATAATACTAGTTCTACATCAGCAACTCATCATCATGCCTGGTCCATCTCCAAAATCATTCCTTCCCTGTTTTTCTGGAACATAGTTATTCTCCATTTTCTGATCACACAGTATGGTCCTTATTCGTTTAATTTCTAAACTTGATGCTTACAATGTCACTTTGTTTCAGCCTAACTCTCCAACTTTACAAAATAACTTTTAAGTCACCATCCTGTTAACTTTTCCAAATGTAGTCCCATTTACATCGACTATTAACTTGTAAATATTATGACGTAAATTATGATTCATATATTTTCCCATAAACATAGACATTTTTCAAGGCATAGGAAATGGTCTGACACATTCCCTCCTCTCCCAAATCTCACTTATTCTCATGTTCAGCTGATAGAGGGATCACAATGCTTATTCTATACAGCAACTTTTTTTTTTTGGCTGCCAATTATCTTGAAAAGGTGTTCTTCATGCACTGCCCACATATTTCACTTCTCAGTCACATGTCAGACCACTTCAGTCTGGTTTGCAATCTTACCAACTTTCTGCAAGGGCTTTCTTAAAGGTCAGCGTTCACCACCTAATTGGATAAGTGGCCTTTTCTTTGGTCTTTAGTTCACATAACCCTGTCGCTTTTGGCACTACTGATGGGCCTTCCATTTTAAAAGTATCTTGTCTTGCTTTTCTTGACAACCCTCCATCCTAGGGTTTGTTGTTGGTTTTTTTTAACCTCTATGACTTTTTTTCTTGGTCTCCAGCATGGTATCCTCTTTTGAAATACTGCCGGTACTAAAATTTTATAATGAGTCCACTTCCTTTATTCTCTGCTTTGTCTCCTTAAGGGATCACTTTCACTTCCATAACTTCAACTATCACCTGTATACTGATGACTCACAAGGTATTTATCACGCTAACCTCATCCTGAGCTTCAGCCCTATATTTATAAGTCCCTCTACCTAAAAGTAACACAGGCAGCTTAATATCTTTCCACAAAAAAACTATTCTCTCTGCTATATTAATCTTTAAAATAAGCCTAACGACCGTACTTATTTTGTAGAATTATTAAGGCAACACTAGCTGCTATAACAGAAAAACCCAGAAATCTCAATGACTTCACAAAACAAGAATTTATCTCTCACTCCCTTGAATTTCAATGGCAGGAGGGAAAAAAGTTATAATGCTCTGCCCTTCTTTATTCATTCAGGAACACAGGAAAGAAGAAAAATATGCAGTCTCTAACACATCCCAGGCATCAGTCTCAAATTGAAGAAAAAAAATTTTTTAAACGAGAGGATTTCCTAAAATTTCTTGTTTTTATGGGCCAAACCTCACAATAGTTTACATTATTTCAGCCAACATTTCTTCAGGGGGAAAAAAAAATTGGTCACATGGTCTAACTGCAAAACAGACTGGAATATACAGCCTAGCTCTGTGCACAGGAGGAAAGGAAAGTGAGTTTGGTGAAAAGGTAAGATTAAATTAATTAATAGATATTTGCCAGATATCTGCCACTTAGCCTAATACATAGTGACACAACTGTTGGCTTATCATGCATTTGTTTAGTCATCTAAGTTAGAATTCTCAGAGTTGTCTTTTATTTTTCACTATTCCATGTCCAGCTGGCCATCAGGTCATGCAATTCTATTTTGCAATTACTTCTTAAATGTAAACATTTCCCTTCACTTAAATTGCCTTGGCTCAGCGGTCTGAACACTTGACAACAGGATCTCCTGGCATAGTTGTTTTTTTTAATTACTTAAATATTTCCAGGATAGACATTTCATTAAAGCTTTCAGTGCAATCCTAATCCTAAAGGGCAGTTAAGTGTGAGAAATGCTGCTCTACTCCAACCTCTTCCTTGCCACACCCAGAATGATCTCACTGAAGCACTGATTTCATCATGAGATTCCTCTACTAAACATTGCTTTTGAACTTCTATTGTCTAAAGTAAGGTATGTATATTTGAATGAGTCTGTAAGGGTGATACACTAAAGAATTAAAATGTTTATTTGTATGTTTTATTTAATGCTACTTCAATTTGATCATTGTGTAAGTTTTGTAATTTACAAAACTTATTAATACAGTAGAATCAAGGCATTTCCTTACTTAAAATTTGTTGCTGACTGTGCATTCTCTAATGCAGTGGTTTCTGGTATAGAATGTAAATACCTCACTGATATGCACTCAGAAAAAATATGTTGAATATAAATTTTGTTTGGCAATTGTATAAGTCAGGGTTCTCTAGAGAAACAGAATCAAAAAGATGTGTGTCTACATATATTACATGTTTTGACACATATATATCATATATATCAAGTGTGCATGTGTATATATAGATATCTATCTATATAGAGAGAGAGACTTAGAGAGAGAGAGAGAGTTTTTTCAAGGAATTGGTTCATGCAATTAAGAAAGCCGACAAGTATAAAATCTACAGCATAGGCCAGTAGGCTAAAGGCCCAGGGAATGACAATGCTACAATTCAAATCTGAAGACTTTTAGCAGAATTCTTTCTTGCTAGAAGGAGGTCAGTCTCTGTTCCATTAAAGCTTTCGACTTACTAAATAAGGCGCACTATATTTTGGAAGATAATTTGCTTTATTCAAAGTCTGTCCATTTAAATATTAATCTAATCTTTCTCACAGACACATCCAGATAATGTCTGATTAACCCTCACAACAATGCAATAAAATGTGGTAAAATTTTAAAGAAAAGTCAAAGAATAAAAAAAAATTCCACCTCTAGTTTGGGGGCTAACGGGAGAAAGATCAGAAAAAGCCCTTAAGAGGCTTCTAAAATTCTGACACTCTTCTAATTCTTAAGTGGCAGCTTAAGTACACAAGTGTAATTATATTAGTGGGGGAGGGGTGCTGGTAATTTACATATACAGAGGAATATTTTAAATATATTCAGTAGTTGGGCTGGACGCAGGGGCTCACACCTGTAATCCCAGCACTTGGGAGGCTGAGGTTGGTGGAATCACCTGAGGTCAGGAGTTCAAGACCAGCCTGCCCAACAAGGAGAAACCCCATCTCTACGAAAAATACAAAATTAGCTGGGTGTGGTGGCACGTGCCTGTAATCCTAGCTACTTGGAAGGCTGAGGCTGGAGAATCGCTTGAACCGGGGAGGCAGAAGTTGCGGTGAGCCGAGATCGCCCCATTGCACTCCAGCCTGGGCAATAAGAGCAAAACTCCATCTCAAAAAAAAAATGTATATATATATATATATATATCCATCCATCTATATATTCAATGTTTAATATAAACAAATGTTAAAAATGCAATCCAACAAAATTTAAAATTTTAATTCCATCCTATTAACATCTGCTCCTCTTTCTGGCAAGCTCGGGCTGATTCATGGATCTCAGATTTCTAGTAAATCAAGGATGTTCAGTTTGTTCCCTCACTCTTGTTTATTTTTGCTCTCTTACTCAGTTTTGTCATTCCATTCTCTCTCCATTCTTACAGGCCTCCTTGCTTTTCCTCAACTATACCAAGAATGTTTTCTCTCCATCATCCTAGCACTCGTCATTTCCTTTCTCTGGAAGCTCTTCCTCTGCCACAAGCAGTCTCCCTCACACACTTCACTTAGGTCTCTGATCAAATGTTCCCTCTTTACCTATGACTTCACCATCCCTCTTAATCCCCTTTGTGCGTTTTCTTCATTGCTGTTATTACCTGATGTATATAAGCATTCATTCATCTTTTTCCACCAATAAAATGCAAATATAACAGCAGAGACTTTGTTTTTTTAGGTGATATAACCTAAGCACCAAAAACAAAGCCTCATAAATACTAAATCATCAATAAATATTTGTGTAATAAATTAACACTACTAATCAATTTTATAGAGAAAAATTCTGATGGAAGTTATAGAAATTCTCACCTATGGCTTAATACATACAATAAAAATTGATAAGTTTGCAAGAAGGTATTGACAAACCCTAATTCAAGAGGGAAATTTTAACATAGATCTCTCCATAATGTATAGGAAAAATTTTAAAACAACAAGCCAAATTTCAGTCATAACTGCAAGATCCCACAGTGGTTTTCAGGTTTAAATGTCAGCATAACTTACAAAACACAATTGGCTTATTCTTCACCACGTTTAATTAGCAAAGAGAAAGGATGCAGAACAAGAAATGAATGAGTAGCACATCAGCAACATGACGAGGTCTCAGACATCCTGACACAGCTTCTAATGTAGCTCATTACTGCACAGGGTACATTTTGATTGGCAGACACGACAAGAAATTGACGTAAGTGAAGATCACAGTAGAACACAGAAATCTCAGGTCAAGACTCCTTAGCTTAAATCGAATGCTAATCTGCTAGCTTATAGGAGATGATCACCTAAATCATAGCTAGATCTGACTTACTTTTAGGACTGCAGAATGCCATAAATTATGACAAATACCAAAAATCAGTATGATACAGACTAAGTTCTTTTCCACAATGCACTTAAGTTAGCAAACAGTAACAATTTTGAAAGCAATTTTGAAAGCTCTTATTGTGAAATCTAAAACACTCTGCTAAATAAGTCATAGGTCCAAGAATAAATCATAATACAATTTATAAAATATGTAAAACTGATCACTAATGAATATGCTATATAATGAAACCTAAAGGTTATAGCTAAAGTGGTATTTAAAAGAAGTTTATAGTTTTAAACTATGTTAAAAAAACAAGAAAAGCTAATATGTGATAAGTATTTCTTCCCATGTATTCAGTCTTCCTATGCCTTATACCTGGGTAACCCGTTCTGCTGCTGTCAGACCTTTGGTCTCCCCACTGTAGCTGATATCCATAGTGATTTCCATAGTTGATATTCCATAGTGATTTCCATAGCTGATATCCATAGTTGATATGGTGAATCCATCCATGCCACTATAGCTTCCTCTCCACTGGATGAAGATGTGATCTCTTCCTTACTTCTTGAATTACTATAAAAACTTCTAGTGTGCATAAAAAACATATTTACCTATATACCTAAAAAAATATAACTATAGGCTGGGCGAGGTGGCTCATGCCTATAATCCCAGGACTTTGGGAGCCGAGGCAGGTGGATCACCAGGTCAGGATATCAAGACCATACTGGCCAACATGGTGAAACCCCATCTCAATTAAAAAATATAAAATTTAGCTGGGTGTGGTGGCGCATGCCTGTAATCCCAGCTACTCAGGAGGCTGAGGCAGGAGAACTGTTTGAACCAGGGAGTCAGAGGTTGCAGTGAGCCAAGATTGCGCTGCTGCACTCCAGCCTGGCGACAGAGCGAGACTCCATCTCAAAAAAAAAAAAACTGTAAGGCAGATAGCATTGTATATAATGGCTATATATATTGACAATTATATATAATGACTACATATAGACTTAGAACTACTATCAAAATGAGGAATGAATGAGAAAAACACACACACAAAACATAAGCTCATTGATTGCATTTATAAATCAGAGTATGCAGTAAAAAAATTTGACCTTGCCCAACAAGAAGTCTAGCTTTGCTCTCAGCCTCTGGAAGCCAATCTATTTCATACTTGACAGGAACATTGTTACTTGAGTTGGGGGTGGGGGATGGAGTTGGTTATACCTGATAATCTTAGGGTATAGACTGGCTATGGCAGGAAAATCAATTATGGGATTTAGGGTGGAGGTTTGAGGTCACACAGCATCCTGAAGTTTGAAATTGACCATGTGGGCAATCGGTCAATTAATCATGTCTGTATAATAGAGCTCCACTAAAAGTTGCAATACCAAGGCTTGGGTGGGTGTCACTGGTTAGCAAAGCTCCAGGCACATGGTCACACATCAATGTCAAAAGAATAACATAACCTGAAGCCAATAAAAGTTTTGTGTCTGGAATCCTTGCAAACCTTTCTTTATATGCCCCTTCTTTGGCTTATTTTTATCCTTTTCCTATAATAAACTGTAACTGTGAATATAACAGCTTTCAGTGAGTTCTATGAGTTTTTCTAGTGAATTATCAAAGCTGAGCATGGTTTGGAGAATGCTTCAAGCTTGCATTTGGTATCAGAAGTGACGGTTGTCTTGTGTGGACTCTTTCCTCTAAATTTGTAGTTGGGACCCTAACTCCTTGCAGTTGGTGTCAGAAGTTTTGGCAGACTTGACACTCTAGAAGACTATATGCCCTCATCTTTTGCAGTTTGGTCAATTCTAGGTAGGGAGTAAAAAAGATAATACTGCATATGAAATGTTGGATGTAAGGAATGATGGGACAACAAACTGAGAAGCCAATGTCAATATTTTTTACAGTATATAACCAAAAGACAGTAGGATTTGTCTTAATCAGTTCAGGATGCGATAATAAAAAACACCAGAGACTGCATGTATTAAACAGCAAACATTTGTTTCTAACAGTTCTGGATACTGAGAATTCCAAGATCACGGCACTAGCAGAATAGTGTCTGGTAAGAGCCTCCTTTCTGGTCCATAGACAGCTAACTTCTCACTATGTCCTCACATGATGGAAGAGGTGAGTGAGCTCTCTGGAGTCCCTTTTAAATGGGCACTAATTTTATTCGTGAGGACTCTACCCTCATGACCTAATCATTTCCAAAAGGTCTCACTTTCTAATATCATCACACTGGGAGTTACGATTTCAACATGAATTTCGGTGGGGGGCATGCAGCACATAAATATTCAGTCCATAACCTATCTCCTCCTGAGAGAGTGAAAAAAGTATTAAGAAAATTATAAAGCCCGATTAAAACATATAGATAGACAGGTGTAGATGTAGACAGAGATAGATACACAGATGATATAGCCAAGTAAATAAAAGCAACTAAAGTAGTATATATACTACACTACATCATCTATTTCTGGAAAACAAAACTGACACAAGTGTGGATGTTATATATTATGAGAAATTAGTGAGAAAAAATCACATGAAAAATAGAAGAAACTCACTGATTAACTTTAGATATTAAATGAGAGTGTGTAGTAAATAATTTTGCTTTGTCCAATAAGAAGTCTGTCTTTTCCCTCAGCTTCTGGGATGCAATCTATGTCATACCTGAATAAAGCACCTGAATACAGTCTCTGTGTAGAGCTAAGATGTTTTCAAGTGCACATAAAATCTTTAAGAGAGTTTATTATTATACATAGGCTACAAAGAAAGCATCAAGAAAATCAGTCACAAAGAATAAAAATAATACAAATAAAATTCTCTATCCATAATGCAGTGGACCTGTAGGCATATAACAAAAACTTTTAAAGGGCCTTCCACCTGGTATTAAAAAATAAAACCAAACAAAAACACCATAACTCTTGGATCACAGTAGAAATAAAAAATAAAATTGCAGAATTTCTTGAAAATAACAATAAAAACAATACATGTGGGAAATTAAGAAGACAACTGAAATAGGCAATAAAAGAAATGTTCTGGCATTAAATGTTTGTTTGACTAAAAATACAAATTGAAAAAAAATATATTGAATAATCAATTCAGAAAGCTAGTGAAAGAAAACCAGCAAAGTAAAGCAAATGAAAGCAGGACCCAAAAAATATTTAAAATATTGGCTTTGTAGAGTAAGTATAACATCAATCCACAAATCTGAAAAAATGCATCCTAAAACACAACTGCAGAAGAATTTCACTTATGAATATCAGTGCAAAAAAATCTTAAATTGGTCAGCAGAATCCAAGAGCATATTAAAAATTAATACATCATGAAATATAATTTAGTCCCAGAGTGTAAGGCAGTTTATATTAGGAAAATATTGCTGATTCATACCACTAATAGAGCTAATGAGAAAAATCATATTAAATCTCTATGCATATCAAAAATTAGATACTTAACAAAATTTAACATTTACCCATGATAAAAAAAAACGCTCAATAGAATTGGATATCTAATTCCTAGCCCAAAGCCAGCAATTTTTCTTCATAGAGAAGCACTAGAGATTTTCATAATAAAACCCGAAACAAGAAAAGAAAGCCCACTTCAGACAATCCCTAACTTGTGATGGTTGCCCTTACGATTTTTCAACTTTTTGATGATGCAAAAGTGATATGAACTCCATAGAAACTGTATTTTGAGTACCCACACATCCATTCTGTTTCTCATTTTCAGTATAGGCTACAGTATAGGCATACCTTGGTTTATTGTACCTCACTATATTGTGCTTCCAGATATTGCAAGTTTCCACAAATCAAAGGTTTGTGGTAACATGAGTCAAGCAAGTCTATCAGTGCCACTTCCCCAATAGCAGGTGCTCAGTTCATGCTTTTTTTTGAATTAAGGTATGTACTTTTTTTTAGACATCATGCTATTGTACACTTAATACAATACAGTACCCTGTAAACATCACTTTTATATGTGCTGGGAAATCAAAACTGTGTGAGTCTCATTTTATTGTGATACTCACTTTATTGCAATGGTCCAGAACTGAACCCACAATATTTCTGAGGTATGCCTGTATGGTATTCAATACGTTACATGAGATGTTCAGCACTTTATTACAAAATAGGCTCTGTGTTAGATGATTTTGTCTGTCGGCTAATGTAAGTGTTGAGTACACGTATAGGTGTTACTTATGTCCTACGTTACATGAACCAAAAATAAACAGATAATTTGAACACTGGATATTTTGTTAAGATGTTACTTATTTATGGCACAATAAATATAATATAGGGTATATTTGCTGTGATAATGTTGAAGGTATATTTGTAATGAATATTTATTATTTGGATTATTTTGAAATATTAGTAATATTCAATACATATTAATAGAATCTCTAGGACGTGGTACAAAATAATAATGGGGGCTAGAAGCCAGGCAGTTGCTGGGGAAGTTAATAATTGTTGAGGCTGGATAAATAGTTCATTATACTGTTCTTTCTACTGATGTATACGTTGTAAATTTCCTAATATATAAAGCCTTTAAAAATAGATAAAACCTAGAGAAGTAACTCATTTTATCTAAGTTTGTGAAATGAATGTGAGGAATCTGTAACTTCTTATGTATGATTAAATAATTCTTTTTCTGAAATTTTTACTCTAATTGTTCTGTTCTCTCTAGATAAGAAGAAGCTAATTGGGATTATTAAGAGGTTAGCAAAAAAAAAAAAAAAAAAGCATTCTCAAGAAAAGCCAAACAATTTTAGGAATTAAAGTTTTACATTGTCACAGACTCCTGTTTTATAATAGCTATTTCAATACTTTCTTTCACAGATTTCCCCATTTATAGGCCCCTGTCTTTCCATCAAGGCCCCATTAAAGCGAACACCTGCGATGACATTTCCTCTGCTCATTTTTAGTGTACCAATTAACTCTTTCTATCCCAAACTCCTTCTAAGGACAAGTAATGTGAAACCTTAAATCATAACCAAATAATATTTTCAATACTTTCAAACCTCTATGTGGCAGGAAAATGTTTTGTTTATCTTACAATAGATAACTTTCAATATAACTCTGCTGCAGAAATATCAGCAGACCTTCACGAAATTAAAGCAAAATCAAAATTACTACCTTGGTTTTCAAAGAGCACAGAAATAAATTTTATATTTTAAATGTCAATGTTAGTCATGTGATAGCATCAAACATTTTGGTAACTCAGATGCTAAAGAGTATCAGCCACCTTAAGCATTTCTGCACCTTAAATATTCAGGGGCAGTACCAGCTGTAGTCACTTGATTGCAGCAATGGGGTCGTGCTCTCTCTGAAGTCTAATACAGCAGCTGCTCAAAGGTCAAGCCAAGTTGACCACACATTCTGCTCCTCCTATCTTTTGCTTTAAAGACAAGTATATACCAACAGTTTATTTTTTTAATGTGCTTTAACAAATTTGAGACAAGATTCTAAACTTCTCTTACTTTCTTTAATGTATTTAAAGTCTTTTTAGGTATTTTTCCTCTTTTGGGGGGTCTAAAATGTGCTCCTTGTCAAAGCTGCAAGGGTTTTTTAGCAACATATTTTTTCTTACTAGTTGTACAGATCATATTTCTCTTACTGAAGGAAGAATTCTGGGGAGAGAGAGAAAAGATACAGAATGACCATCTCTCTCCTGTTACTTACTCTTTCTCATCATAAAACTATTATTTCTAGGAAGCATAAAGCCATGTGTTTTTATTTATCAAGATTTTTTACACTGTATTCTTTTTCCATCCTCTGCCTGTTACCAAGTTCCAAAGTTGCTTCCACATTTTCGGGTATCTTTGTAGCAGAACACCACTCTCTGTAGACTCAATTTACTGTATTAGTCCATTTTCATACTACTATAAAGAATTTCCTGAGACTGGGTAATTTATAAAAGAGAGATTTAATTGACTCACAGTTCAGCATGGCTGGGGAGCCCTCAGGAAACTTACAATCATGGTGGAAGGTGAACAGGAAGCAAGGCACCTTCCTCACAAGGCAACAGGAAAAAGTGCCAAGCAAAGGGAGACTAGCTCTTTATAAACCATCAGATCCCGTGAGAATAGAAGAACAAACTCACTATCACGATAACGGCATTGGGGAACCACCCCCGTGATTCAATTAGAGAACTTAAGTGCTTTCTTAATTGGTGGCTGCTTTTAGGCCAAATTGCCTCCACCTGGTCTCTCCCTTGATGCATGGGGATTATGGGGAATACAATTCAAGAAGAGATGAGACACAAAGGGTAACAGTATCAATTCTCTAGGAAGGGACAAAAACAACCCTATCCTTACATTTATCAAAGAAGAAGTTGCCAAATTATCTTGAATTTGGTTTTTAAAAGATTACATGGCCTATGGACTAAGAAAGAAGATGGTTACTGGAGGCTAAGAAGGGTAGTGGGGGCCTGGAGGGGAGGGGAGGATGGTTAATGGGTACAAAAAAATAGAAAGAATGAACAAGACCTACTATTTGGTAGCACAACAGGGTGACTATAGTCACCAGTAACTTAATCGTACTTTTTTTTTTTTAATTACCTGACCTGACAGCCTATAGTGTTTTTGACTTTCTTAAAGAAACAGGCCAGGCACAGTGGCTCACACCTGTAATCCCAGCACTTTGGGAGGCCGAGGCAGGCAGATCACCTGAGGTTGGGAGTTCGAGACCAGGCTGACCAACATGGAGAAACCCAGTCTCTATTAAAAACATGAAATTAGCCAGGTGTGGTGACGCATGCCACCTACTCAGGAGGCTGAGGTAGGAGAATCACTTGAACCCAGGAGGCAAAGGTTGCAGTGAGCCGAGATCATGCCATTGCACTCCAGCCTGGACAACAAGAGTGAAACTCCATCTCAAAAAAAAAAGAAAGAAAGAAACACATAACACACTCATATGACACCAGTGGTTCCCAAGCATTTCGAATTTAGAATGGATCCTAATTAAAATATTTAACAGCTGGTAAAGCATGAGCAGTCAGAAAGTATCCTGGTGACCCCAGCTATGACAGGTATTAACCTTGTAGATATTTAATTTTGAGGAGGTGTAGGGTCCCAAGAAAGGAGATTGGGTGGCCAAAGTGGTTGTGAAGGCAGGCAATTAAGGCATAGTTATTTAATAATAGCTATTTAATAATAATTATAACTTTATTTCAGTAGTTTCACAGCCAGTAAAGCTGTAGATGCTTAGCATTTTCAAGTGCTAGAATATACCAATTAGTGATTTTTCTTTAAATTGGGAACCAATATATGATATCAACTTTTCTTTTGTCAAGTGAGGATATTTAGAAAGCAAAAATGTAAGAAATGCCTATTGTCATCATCATTTCATAAAAGGCAAATTTAAAAAACATGTAAGTAAAAGAAGGCAATCATAAAGACATTTTTAGTGGAATGAGTTCACGTTTGTGAAAAACTTACAACACTGACTTTATTTTTTGTAATTTCTCCACTGACTTAAGAAAACTTAATCACTGATCGGCCTGTCCACAGAGAAACCTTCGCCTGATATTTTTTAAGCACCAGTTTAAAGTGAAGAAGTGTGTTACCCTAGAAGATACTATATGAACAGAAAATCTGAACAGGTCAATAACCAGAAGATGAATTAGTTTCATCACAAGGTTATTAAACATTGATCATTATTTATTTAGAAATGCCAAATATGGCCCAACTTCCATTTACTTTGTGCTCACAAATCTAGTGTCAAATTAGGATTTCAATCTCTTTTTATCTTTATCAGAATATGTTTATCCATTTGTTTTATTGCTGATTCTTTGTAATGCATAATCAATTTTTTTTACAGTACAACTACAAAACTACTAGCTCTTACAGAAACTCCATTTCAGCACACACATGAATTCATGGTGGTACAATATTAATAATTTTACTCTGGAAAGGATATACAATATAAGCTGATGTTCTTCAAAACAGAATTTGTGTGGATTAGGGATACTTTCTAACTAGGTGAATGTTTTCATTCCACAGTATACGCATTTCCAAAAGGAAAGCAAAAAACTAAAAGTTTTCACATGTTTAATTTAAACGCAGTTTTCTTGAGATTCATTCAAACTCAGGTCAAGTTTTCTAGTAATATTTCTCAATATTCTGAAATCCAACTAGAGGATCATTTTTTACATTAACTGATTTGAAATTATAAATACATTTGCATGGAGAAGCATGGAATTCTTATTCTTAAAGAGAACTGAAATACACATAAAGTTAATTTCATATGATACCCACAATTATATGCATGATGGCTAATCACATATTGCATATTAGAAGTAAATGCTTAGCCGAGTGCGGTGGCTCACGCCTGTAATCCCAGCACTTTGGGAGGCCAAGATGGTCAGATCACCTGAGGTCAGGAATTCAAGACCAGCCTAGCCAACATGATGAAACTCCATCTCTACTAAAAATACAAAAAAAATTAGGCGGGCATGGTGGTGGGTGCCTGTAATCCCAGCTACTAGGGAGACTGAGACAGGAGTATCACTTGCACCTGGGAAGCTGAGGTTGCAGTGAGCCAAGATCACGCCATTGCACTCCAGCCTGGGTGACAAGAGCGAAACTCCATCTCAAAAAAATAAAACAAACAAACAAAAGAAGTAAATGCTCTCCTTCTCACCAAATCAATGAGATCCAGAGACCTTTCCCTTTCTTTAACTGAATCTGTTCTTAACTAGGAAAACTTTAAACTATTTACCCCTGATTGTCCACTGTTCTAATGCATGATTTCCAAAGCATACTTCGATGTCTTAGTTAGTTAAAAAATGATTTGTACGGAACCATCACTCATTATTTTTATTCTTTTGTTCTCTTGGTATGATATTTCTCTCCCTCCTCCTTAAAGAAAACTTTGGACAAACGTGTTCCAAAGGAAACCAAACCATGGTAATTCTCTTAATATTTAGTGCAATTAGCAAAGATTCAAGAAAACATCTCCCAACAGAATGATCACATCGTCCAGGAGTGCAAGTCTTGGCTGGCTTAGTCATGCTGCAACTATTTACCACAGCTTTGGCGCTTAATCTACATAAATGTGCAAAGGCTGTCTCTTTGCTATTCTCCTTTAGCTATAAAAATGGAATCACACAAATACAATTTGATCTGTTAATTTTTTTTAATGTATAAGAAGAACTGAATGACCATTCCTTTGGACTGGACACATTACCATAAGCCTTTTCTAAAATTTCACAGCAACCACGCAGTGAAAGGATGTTTCTGTGTACCGATAAGCTAAATGAAATGATGGGACAGAAATCTGATCATGGTCTCTTTCTCCAGTCTCTGTCGTAAATGATGATGTCCCATTATTTTTTCTAAAACCATAACTTCCCTGTAGAACCATCTGTTTCCCTTAGGATGGGGGTAGGGTATAAGTATCTTTCCTATTAACTATGTCCAAAGCCTGATTCACCATTATTTTACTCCACCTCCATAACTAAACTGTCCTCGGAAGTGTTTCTAACAAAGCTTTTTTCCCCCTATAGTGATAATTTCACAGCTTCACTCATTGCACTTCTTAGTTTCATAACTAATTCCCATTCTCCTTTTCAACAATCACTCCACTTATAAATGAGCAACCTGGATATTTCAGATTTTCTTGGTAACATTTTTAAAAAATTTAGTACACTTTCTTCAACCTGATTTAAAGCAGTAAATGTTCTATTGTTTGAAACAGATAAATCGAACTACGTACTCATTTTTAAGAGTTATTTTATAACTAGTGGCATGTCCAGACATAAGTTGGCCTGGCTAAGACCATGTTCTTATAAGTTGCTGGTTACCTGATGTACCTATTTCAGACTACAGGATATTGACTTCAGTGATCTGTGAAGGATCTCACACATCCCACAAAGCTAATCAAACTGATATTTTTAAGACTTCATAAGTTTAACACATTATAAAAGAGCTAAAATTTTGTTGTTGTTGTTGTTTAGAAATGACTGAATATCTGGAATAAGAGCTTTGTAAAATTTGCTATGAAGTTAACTTAAGCATGATTAAAATCTGCAGGGTAGGTTATATATTTATAACTAGGCAATTCTGCCAGCAGATTGCCTGTAGACTCAAACAGCAACTCTTCTTTGGGTTTTCCCATACATGGCAAGTTCAAGTTCAAAGTCTGCAGGTTAGGCCATATATATATATAAATATATATAGTCACACACATGCACACACACACCCATATATATACATCATACACTGTGTATAATACAGAGACAGCCACTGATGAGTAAGCTTCAGAACAAGATGATATAAGTTTGTGCTGAATGAGATATCTACTTGGATTTCCTAATTTGATAAGGAGGCAAAAACATGGGGATGGATTTTGAAAAGGGATCCTGAAGGAAGAAAATCCTTAATCACTCTTGTTTTTTCCTTTTCTCATCACTCCTGCTAATTGCAGGGTATTACCATTTGGCTATGTCACTGAAATGAGATGTAATAATGCAGTTGTAAAATGCCACATGAAAACAATGTCTTAAGGACAGCTGTATTTTCCTTCACTACTTAAAAGACAACATAGGCACCTAACAAAACTGGAAGCAGCAGGCAGGCCTGCCTATATGTTTATTGGCCTGTATTTATTTATTTGTCAACAGTCATAACCAGGCTGCCTGATAATTTTTTGTATTCACAAATTAAGCTCTTTAAAGTGTTTGTTTCAGAGAATTAGTTTGAAAAGGACTGGGAAGAATATGCTTATGTTCAGTAACACAAACCAGATAGCACAAGGAATACTCAAGCAGTCTGGGCCTATCAGTGACCTTGGTGCCATTTTCAATATGTTCTTTGTGACTGAATTAAACCATCTCAGAAAGAAGGGATGAGACTTAGCACCCTTACCCTCATTAATGCTGAAAGCAGAAAGCTGTATTTCTTAGCTTCATTACTTTAACCCCCTCCAAAGAAAGATGTGTTCATGTGCATCTTTTAATGACTGGAGGATCAAAATGAAGACTGGTCATGTAATGAACATGAGTATTAAATAATATTGTCTATTTGATTGTTCACTTTTCCTAGTATAACTCTCCAAGGGAAAACTAGGATTAATAAATTGTGATTAATAAAAATGTATCTCCCCTGAAAACATAGCTGTGGCTTCTTCCTGTTCTTTTATCTTCCTCCTCTACTTCTCCTTCTCCCACCGTTTTTGCAATGACTATCAGAAAACTCAAGTATTAATTTATTTTTTAAAAATACAAAAATGACCAGGTGCAGTTGCTGACATCTTTAATCCCAGCACTTTAGGAGGAGTAGGACCCTTACTCAAACAAACAACAACAAAAAAAACAATAACTACAGGAGCCTATACTTTTGTTAAATTTGTGTTTCCCGATAGCTATATGGTTTGAATTTTTTTATTTCTATTTTAATATACATATTTTATATGTCCTTTATAGTAGCATTCTCAAGTTCTTTTCAGATAGATAAACAGCATTTGTAAACTAACACATGCTTAATAAACAAGCCATCTGCAATGGTAATAAATGTTTCCTTATTCCTATAGTAAGAATTTCACTGCTCTATTCTTTGGGCTTTTTAACTTGATAGCCATAATTCCCATGATCCTTTCATCATTTACTTGTGCTCTGCCCAATCATCTCAAATCCTTATACTGCCCTCTCCCAGACGTGTGCACTTTTTCTTCTAATGGTTTGAATTGCTCTTTGGTTACCAAAGCTGTTTTGACAGCTCACAGAGAACTGTGCCTGGAAATTTACATCCCCCTGGAGTGGCCCTTAGCCAACGATTGATTAAAGCCTAGCTCCTTTGCCTCCGGTTGGAACAGACTGTAAAGTATAATTTACACCCCAGAGCTTCCTGCTCCAGCAGGCTAGGACTTCACCTGAAATCACACATTTCTAAGACTGCTTCTCCTTTGTCCTACTTTCCTCATTGCCTTACTAGTTACCCTTGGGAACACTTCCTTAATAAAATTGACTGCACATGAATCCTCTCAAGGTTTGCTTCTAGTGAACTTGCCCCAAGATGCAATTTACTGAGTCTGAATCTTCCCTTTCTTTCTTTCTCTCTCTCTCTCTCTCTCTCAACAATGAATGTAGAAAAACACAAAGAAAATTAATTATTTAAACTAATTAAAGCATAGAGACGTTCAATGTAGAACTACATAACTGACCCAGTCTTAGGGTACTCAGTAACACATCCTTATTGGAAAATGTAAACTTCTTTGGGATATTGCTGATAAAGACTCACTACTTACAGTAAGAGGACTGAGGACAGAGGAGAGGCTTTGGAGTCAAACAAATCTTAATCTGAATCCTGCCCATTCCACTCATCAGATTTTGTATTAGTCACAGTACAGGGTTATCCAGAGAGAAGACAGAGAGAGAGAGAGAGAGAGAGAGAGAGAGAGAGAGAGTGTCTGTGTGTGTCTCCCATTAGCATATAGGAAAATAATGTCTACATGGTAGGAGACAAGGTCTCAACAAAGACTACAACTCCCAGCCTTTTACATATGAGTCCTATATGAGTAAAATAATTGAGCTGTAGAGGACAGAATTCTCAACTGAAAAGCAGTACACCAAAAGAGAGAAAATGAGATGAATGAAACTCAATTTCCACCTGTTAAATCCATTAACTATAAACTTCATCCATGAACACAGAGGTCCCAATAAGCTTCATTAGTATATTAGTCTCAAATACAAGAAGGCCTGCTCTGGCAAGAAAACATAAAAGAATGCAAAGGATGTAAAGAATATTAACATTCATATTCTCAAAATGACAAGAAAAGTTATTGCATTCATGAAATAGGACAAGGATAATTGCTATCCTAAGAAAAGAACAATTGGAGAAAGAGCCCTTGGATATTAAAAGTAAGATAACAAAAATTATCAATAGAAGTATGGAAAGGTAACATGGAGGAAATATTACAGAAAATATAAAGAGAAAGAGAAAATAGGTAAGAAAGAATACAGAATCTAGGAAGTCAATCCAGAAAGTCGAATATCACATTAAGAAGACTTTTCAAGTAAAAAAGGACAAAGAAATGAGAGAAAAGTATTATTAAGGAAGAAAACATTCAAGGAAATATTCTAGATCATAAAGATGCAATTTTCCCAATTGAAAGACTCCACTGAGTGTCCTGCACTGTGAATGTAAAAAGAGTCATATAAGGAACATGATAGTGGAAATTTGAAGTACAATCAATTATGAAAAGATCCTAAAGGTTTTCAAAGAGAAGAAAGCTAGATATATTCAAAGGATCTGGGGTTAGTATGACCAAGTTTATCAAGAAAAAATACTAGAAGCTAGAAGACAATAGAGGAATGCCTTCCACATTAGGGGAGAAACCTAGAATTTATATGTAACCAAATATCAATTATATGAGAAGGTAGAATATAGACATAATCAGACACACAGGTCTCAAATGATTTCTCTCCCATGCTCTTTTCTCAGCTAGTGACTAAAGAATTGCTTTAGCAAAAATATTGAACAGAAATAAGGAAAAGGCATGGAATCCCAAAATGTGGGATTCAACAAAGGAATCAAAAGAAATTCAAAGGAGCATGGTACAGGGAAGTCTTAAGGTGACAGGAGGGGACAAAGGGAAGAATGTGAGAGCATGAGGAGGTCCTTTTCTGTTACCTCTGATTGTATTATCAGAGGAAAGACCAAACAGCATCAGCTGACAGTAAGCAGCAGAGGAGGATTAGAATTTGAGGAGTGAGAAGGTACAAAATAATAACTTGAAGAGCAGGAGAGTGGATGCACTTTCATGAGGAAGGGTGCCAGGCAATGCTGAAGGCTCTCTTTTTTATTAATATTTTTTTTATTTTTGTGGCTACATAGTGGGTATATATATTTATAGAATACACGAGATGTTCTCATACAGGCATGCAATGCACAATAATTACATCATGGAAAAGTGGGTATCCATCCCCTCAAGCATGTATCCTTTATGTTACAAACTATCCAATTATAATCTTTTAGTTATTTTTAAATGTACAATTAAATTGTTGACTACAGTCACTGTTATGCTGTCAAATACTAGATGTTATTCATGCATTCAAACCACTTTTTATACCCATTAACCATCCTAAGGTCCCCTCCACTACCTTTCCCATCTCGCTGATAACCCTCCTTCTACTCTCTATGTCCATTGGTTCAATTGTTTTGATTTTGGATCCCACAGATAAGTGAGAACATGCAATGTTTGTCTCTCTGTGCCTGGCTTATTTCACTTAATGAAATGACCTCCAGTTCTATCCATGTTGTTGCAAATGACTGAATCTTATTCTTCTTCGTGGCTGAATAGTACTTCATCACATATGTAAGTTCCACATTTTCTTTATCAATGGATATCTGTTGATAGACAGTTAGGTTGCTTCCAATCTCTTAAGATGTGCAAATGTGAATTTAAAATAAGAACAGTCCAAACCATTGTATATTTTTCTCCAGCCAGGTCCAGCTGCTCCACTTTGGGCCTAGAGTTGATACAGAGTTGGTTTTCACAGAATCTGGACTCTTACAGGAGAGTAGAATAGAGATGAGCCAAGGATTTAAAGATGTATAAAAGGCATAACTATAATGGCAAGTCATGGATCCTAACCTGGGGTGGGGATATAAATAGGACCCGGTAGTGGATATGTGATTTAAAAAAATAGACAGGATGAAAGAATTATGGAGTGAGGGAGCAGGGGATCAGAAGGAGTAAGTGGCAAAAATATGACACACACTTGGAGCCTGGTGGTGGCATCACTAGTAATGACCAGGTCTAGGCTTTGACTATAGAACTAAATGGTGAAATGATCATAGGACCAAATGGACCTAATAAACCAGATGCAAAAATAGTCAGATAGTGGTCGGATGCTTAAACAAGATTGTGACAGGAAAATATTTTTCTTGGCATACACATTTCATTTTTAAAGTAGATATGAAGGTCTCACGTTGTTGCCCAGGCTGGTCTTAAACTCCTGGACTTGAGTAATCCTCCTGCCTTAGCCTCCGAAAGTGCTGGTATTACAGGCATGAGCACCATGCCTAGCCAACGTACACACTTTTTAATGCCCTCTGTCAGAGGCTTCCTTAACATCCATTTTAAAACTCTGTTTATTTAATGAATTAAGTTGAGGTAATAAAAAATAATATTCTGTAAATATTAAAATGTATCATATTGATTTTCTTCACCCTCTGCATTTAAGTCATTAAGTTTTATTTGTCCTGGTGAAAGAAAGAGTAACCAATGAGGCCACTGATCTGCTTTGAGTCTCAGAGTTGGTTTTCTTGACCTCTTTGGTGAGACAGTGGTCTTGAAAATAGAGGATTTGTGTTCTAGTTTCATTCGTGTGCAGCATGTATCAGAATTCATTCCCTTTGAATAATATTTCATTATGTGTGTATTCCACATTTTTGTTTCTCCATTCATCTGTTGATGAATATCTTTGGGCTATTCTGAAAATATGCCACTATTAAGCCAGAGACAGAAGCACAAATATTGTAATGATTCCACTTGTATGAGGTACCTAGAATAGTCAAATTCATAGAAACAGAAAGTAGAATGGTGGTTATCAGGGACTGGGGGAAAAGGCAATGGGAAGCTAGTGTTTTCATCAATATACAATTTCAGTTTGGGATGATGAAATAGTTCTCAAGATGGTTAGTGGTAATGGTTGCACAACAGTGTGAATGCACTTAATACCACCAAAGTGTACATGAGAAAATGTTTAAAACACTAAACTTTATGTCACATATATGTTATCACAAATAATCTCAAAAAAAAGAGGGCTTCTGGGCCGGGCACAGTGGCTCATGCCTGTAATCCCAGCACTTTGGGAGGCCGAGGCACGCAGATCACCTGGAGTCAGGAGTTCAACAGGAGCCTGACCAACATGGAGAAACCCCATCTCTACTAAAAATACAAAATTAGCCAGATGTGGCAGCGCATTCCTGTAATCCCAGCTACTCTGGAGGCTGAGGCAGGAGAATCACTTGAACCCAAGAGGTGGAGGTTGCAGTAAGCCAAGATTGCACCATTGCACTCCAACCTGGGCAACAAGAGTGAAACTCCATCTCAAAAAAGGAAAAGAAAGAAAAGAAAAGAAAAAGAGGACTTCTGAAGGGAGGGAAACTTTCTTAATAAAATAATCCAACCCCAACCTCCACACCCTGCCCCCACTGAGCACTGTACCATTCACGTAGATTGTAAGCAGCATCTTGATACTTAAGATACATACACTCTGCTGTATGTGAGTAATCCCTCAAGAAAGCAAACAAACAAAAATCAGAAAAGGATGACTCAGCAAACAAAATTAAACAGAATGATCAATAAGGTGGGAGAAAAAGACAAGATTCTTGCGTACTATAAGCCAAGAAAAGAAAGTGGAACAAAGATAAAGGAGTCATCTACTGCCAGATGTTGTGGATTAACATTAAGACTGAGAAATAGCCATTGGAGTGAGCAGTGTAGGTCATTAGCAACTTCCATAAGAGTGAAAGTTGCTACATTTGGTACAGTGGTGAGCACAAAAGCTTGATTGGTATGAGTTCTTAGATCACAAATAAAGGAATCGAGTCAACAAAGGCAGATGGCTCTTGAGGAATTTATTGAACAGCCAAGTCAAAAAATAGGATGAAGAAAGTATTGTTGCTTTTTTTAAGTGAGATAAATATCTGCATTTTTATATACTATTGGAAATAGTATATATTTATCTGGTAAAGAGGAAATAATAATAAGAAAGAAGAAAAATTCTAGGAGAGTGCTTGATAAGGTGAGAGAAGCTGACATCTAGTGTACATACAGAAAGAGTACTTTCATATAAGAATGTGAACACTACAGTCACAGTAACAATGCAGAAATTATTACATCTCATGTAGATAGTGGTAGATGAGTAGATGTAGTCATGGAATATGAAGTGTTCTCTTCCGATTGCTTCAATTCAATTTTTCTAGTAAAGTAAGAAGCAAGGTCTTAAGCTTAGAATGAAAATGTACAAGGTTTGAGAAGAGAGGGAAAGGTATGAAATATTATCTAAAGGTGCCAGGTGTGGCGGCTCATGCTTGTAATCCCAGCACTTTGGGAGGCCAAGGCGGTGCATCACTTGAGGCCGGGAGTTCGAGACCAGCCTAGGCAACATGGCGAAATATTGTCTCTAATAAAAATACAAAAATTAGCCAGGCATGGTAGCACATGCCTGTAATTCCAGCTACTAGGGAGACTGAAGCATGAGAATTGCTTGAGCCCGGGAGGCAGAGGTGGCAGTGAGCTGAGATCATGCCACTGCACTCCAGCCTGGGTGATAGAAGTGATACCCTCTCTCAAAACAAAACAAACAAACAAACAAACAAAAACAACAAAAAAGAAATATCATCTAAAGGAATGAGAGAGTAATTGGACTAAAGAAACGTAGCGTGACTGCCATGAATGCCAGGCAGCATTAAAGGCCAAGTTAGGATCCATGTCATGAATTTGATTTGAGGTCAGCTGGTACAGTTGAGTAAACAGAGTTGGAATTTAACAGTTGTGATTTTGCCAAAAAGAACAATGTAGTTGAAACCACGGCAGTGTTTACATGGTCTGTGAGGTCCTAAGTGATCTGGATCAACTCTCCCAGTGGATTCTCTACTCCAGCCACATTGGATTGGTCATCTTTCTGTTCTCAAAAGCTCCCACTCTCCCACTCTAAGGCCTTCATACTTATTATTTCTCTTACTTCAATCTGTCTTCTGACAGGCTCTTTCCTAATCCTGGGTCTCAGGTCTAAAGTTCTTTTCCCAGACTACCTTCATTTTTATCACATCACTTTCTTCATTTATTTTTAGCACTCATGAGTATCTAAAATATACTCAGCCCTTCTTTTGCTCATTATCTGTCTCTTCCCTAATTCTAGAATATCTTTGGGCTAATATTAGAATGTAAGCTCTCAAAGCAAAGACTACAACTGTAATGTTCATTGCTGGATTCAATGCCTAGAACAATACCTGGGATGGATCAGGACAAAGATAAAGTTTCTTAATTGAATACATTAATCATTATTTTTTTCTTAAATCATTATTTTTTTCTTAAAGATATTATGATCTGGTTGGGGAATTAGAGATACATAAAAGTAAAATAAGATTTCCAAAGCTTCATAGCTCACCAGGGAATTCTTGTGTTGAAAACCAGGGTATAATCAGGAAATGCATGTTTACCCCAGGAATCCTTGAGATTCAACACATTGTGTCCAGAACTTGTTTTATGCAACTTTCTAAAGAATATTATAACAGAATGTTTAATATGATATCTCCTCTTACTGCCCCCATCCATCTGAAAAAAAACTAAGTAAATGTTAGAGCAGCTGTATTCAATATGCAAAATTATGATTATTCCTGCTCCAAGGCAAATAAAAAGCAACACAATATTTTCCATTAAAAAAATCTATTTCATTTCAGAATATTCTTCCTACAGATTGTTTCTTAAATGCCTTTATTTAGTCATTTTTTTGTTCTCAGTTTTTTGCTAAAAAATTCTGGCATTTCTCTGATGTGTTAATTTTAGCTGCAAACACCTAATCAGAATTTTAAGGATAATTAGTAGGTTGGCTAACTTTCAGAAAGAAATACTACTGGTGTTTTCAACAGGCTGGCAGGATGTTTCCAATTATAAAGACAGAGGAAAGAAAAACAACAGGATGGTAAAATCCATTGAGGGACAGATTGCATTTTATAGGAAGAGATGTAACTTCATTTACCTTCGGTCTTTATGTCTTGCAAATGTGCTCAGCACTCCTATATCCCATGGGTCTCAGCATCAATATTTATGTGCTGGAATACTTCATTGTCTCATAAACCAAGAAGTAACTGAGTATTTTTACTGTCCGGAAAAAAAATGTGTTATACCAGGTAGTTTCCACCAGCTCCACTTCTTACTCACACTTTTATGCATTGACTTGCAAGAAGACAGAGCTAGATAAACGAGAAGCACTGATCTTTTTCTTCTTGCTCCTTGAATTAGACGTCTACCATTTCTAATTTTTTGTTAAATGTTATTCAACTCCAACCAAAATTTCAATCATGGATAACCCTGGGGTAAGCGCTTAGGGTTTTTAAATTTTGTTTTAATATAAATTTCAAAAGCTTTTACAGGGGAAGTCCTAGTACCTTAAATAGCAAATTCAGATTCAAAGTTGATATCCTTCCAAAAAGAAATAGAGGACTTCTAAATAAATGATCCCTAAAAGACTTTTTAAAATATGAACAAACATTGCATTCAATATCCAGAAACAGTGAGTATTTCTCAAGGGAGAATCACTCACCTCATGAAGAGTCCTCACGTGGAGTACCAGATTACAAGCCTCCTTTCTCAATTCCACAGAGGGTTTTAGTCTTTAAATAACATACATCCAAGTTATCTGGATGCTTACCCTCTAGTTTCTGCTCCAAAGCCCTTCATTCCATCAATATTTTTCATCTGTATTAAATTCGAGAGCAGAATCCAGGCACCTGACAAGGATGAGCTCATACATCTGATAGGTGGTCATGTCCTCTACAAACCAAACCAGGTCTCTCAATAAATAAGCTGTTTTCCATATTGTGTTCTACAGGCTTATATTCTATGTAATGCTTTTTCTTCTTCTGTCTCCCTCTCTCCCCACTTCCTTCTTTTCTCCCTTCCTCTCTTTTATACACACACACACACACACACACACACACAGCAGGAGTTTGTAGTGAAATAAGTTTGAAAGACGTAGACTTAAAACAAAATAGAGCTATTTATTAGATGATATCTCAAAGCATATATGTTAATATGCATTATGAATCTCCAAAAAAGTGATACAGGGGTAGTGTTTTCCAAATATACTTGAGCATGGATCATTTTTTTCAAGGAATGTTCTTTATTGTCACAATAATTATTTGTTGAGCTACTACTATATGTCCTCTGTTGATTTTCCTAAGTGCATAGCGGACAAATAAGACAGATTTCCTGCCCTAAAGAAGCTTATAATTCAATGAACATATCATATTCTCCACAACTGTGCTCTCCAGAAATGTAGCCACCACCCACATGTAGCTATTTAAGTAAACAAATAACATTAAAAATTCTCAGTTCTTTAGTCTCACTAGTCACATTTCAAGTTCTTAATGACCACATAGTGGCCACTGGCCGCCATACTGGATGGTGCAGCTGTAGGACATTTCCTTATTTCCACCACAGATATTCTATTGGACAGAGGTGCTCTAAGAACTACATTATTTGTATTAATCATACACTATTAGGCATGACCTTTCACTTTTTGTATATTTTCCTTCAAAGACTACACACTTTTTCAGATCTCATACAATCACAGTCATCTTCTTATTGCAGTTTTAAAAATTCACTCACATTGATAGCAATTATTTCTACTTCTATTAATTCATTCTTGCAGTAGGTTGTTTTTGGACCTAATCTGTTAGCTAAGTTCTAGAGCATTGACATGAGTTTACAATCAGACCAACTCTATGGTTTGTCTAATCTGATCTGATTTTATAGATCCTAAAATCAGAGATTTCAGAGTCTGCAAAAGCACCTAAATATTATTTAATCCTATTCTCCCAATTTTGTAAAGTAGCAATGAAAGCTCAGAGTCATTAGGAACTTACACTGGTTTACAAAGATATTAAATAGCAGGACCCCTTGGATTCACTTAAGTTAAATTTAGTGGCTGTATACAACTCCCTGGGCCTTAAATATTGTCCCTCAGAAGGAATAAACTGTGGCACAGCTGGCTAACAAGTACACCCATACAAAGACAGGATTTTTCTGTTGATATTCCTATGTTAGTGATATAAAATAGAGCTCATCTCCATGAGATTATTATCATAGGCATTAACTTTTACTGAAACTCTGTGTATATCACAAATGATAAGCCCTATACAGAAGTATTTATTTGCTCAATTACAAAGTATGTGTGCATAGGGTGTGCACACGTGTATACTTGTGTGCATATGTGTACAGAATCAGGAAAAAGGATGCAGTTTTTTAACTTTTAAGTTCAGGGGTATATGTGCAAATTTGTTACACAGGTAAACTTGCATCATGGGGATTTGTTGTACAGATTATTTCATCACCCAGGTATTAAGCCTAGTACCCACTAGTTATTTTTCCTGATCCTCTCCATTCTCCCACCCTTCATTCTCCAACAGGCCCCAATGTCTATTGTTCCCCTCTATTTAGCTCTCACTTCTAAGTGAGAACATGCAGTATTTGGTTTTCTGTTCCTGCATTAGTTTGCTTCCAGCTCCATCCATGTCCCTACAAAGAATATGATCTAGTTCTTTTTTATGGGTGCATAGTATTCCATGGGATATATGTACCACATTTTCTTTATCCAGTCTATCATTAATAGGCACTTAGGTTGATGCCATGTCTTTGCTATTGTTTACAGTGCTGCAATGAATATATGTGTGCATGTGTCTCTATAATGGAACAATTTATATTCCTTTGAGTAATACCCAATAATGGGATTGCTGCATCAAATAGTATTTGTTTCTTACAAACAAAATGTAGCAGCACATTAAAAAGCTTATCCACCACAATCAAGTAGGCTTATCCCTGGGATGCAAGGTTGGTTCAACATATATAAATGAATAAGTATGATTCATCACAAACAGAACAAGGTTTCTATTGTTGTTGTTGTTGTTTTGTTTGTTTGTTTTGAGGCAGAGTCTTGCTCTGTTGCCCAGGCTGGAGTGCAGTGGTGCAATCATGGCTCACTACAGGCTTGACCTTCTAGGCTCTAGCAATCCTCTCACCTCAGCCTTCTCAGCAGATGGGACTACACGTACATGCACCACCATGCCCAGCTAATTTTTGTACTTTTAGTGGGGATAGGGTTTCACCACGTTGCCCAGGCTGATCTTGAACTCCTGGGCTCAAGCAATTCAGTTGCCTTGGCCTCCCAAAGAGCTGGGATTATATCCACACTCTACTCTTTAGTAACAGTTTTCTGTCTTAGTCTATTTATGTTGTTATAAAGAAATATCTGAGGCTCGGTAATTTATAGAGAAAAGGGGTTTATTTGGCTCACAGTTCTTCAGGCTGGGAAAGAAGCATAGTACCAGCAACTGCTTCTGGGAAGGATTTCAGGCTGCTTCCATTCCTGGTAGAAGGCAAAGGGGAGCTGGCATGTTCAGAGGTCACACGATGAGAGAGAAGAAGTTGGAGGTGGGGGTAGGTCTAGACTCTTTTTAATAATCATTTTTCTAAGGAACTAATATAGGAAGAACTTACTCATTACCACGAGGATGGCACCAAGACATTGATGAGGGATCCAACCCCCATGACCAAAACACCTTCCATTCGACCCCCAACCTCCAACACTGGGGGTCAAATTTCAACATGATATTTTGAGGAGACAAATATCCAAACAATATCAGATGAATATGTTTTTAAAAGCAGCAAGACACTTGGCAAGTCTGCCTCAATTTTATGGCAGACAGAAAGTGTCTTTCATCTTAGCAATACCATATAAATGTAGTATAGTCTCTCGACAGTTGAAATTATGTGTCCTGTTGATTAGGATTATGAGACGGCTGCCCAGAAAAATAAACGAAAAGCAGAAGAGCCTCAAGGGGCACATCTGGAAATTGAGTTGCATGCATTGAAAAATACAGAAATACATCTGGGGACTTAAGAATTGAACACTAACAATTATTGAGTTTTTTTTTTTTTACCTCAAAGCAGACACCTGTGCAAAGTGAATTTTTATATAAAACTTCAGGTTACTAGCTAGTAAATACTATTGTAAATAAAGAAATATTTTCAGCTTCTTTGATCCAGAAGAAAACAAAGTGAAAGACCCCTTTCATATAAAACGGCTATGGATTAACTTAGTGAGTTTTAAAAGCCATCTTCCTTGACATATATGAACTTTGCAGCCCCAAGACAGAAACAGCTCCTGATTTTGGATTGCATGTCCAGCTGTGTGTTCCTTTCATTTCCCAGAGCAAGTATAGATCTCCAAGTCAGCAAAATGAAGAACTATGTTCTCTCACATCCAGTATCTAGAGCTGAGTAGAAAGAGAGAAATGGGGTCTCTGTGGAAAAATCAGGAAAATGATAGGGAACATACAAATAAAATTTTATTGCTCTCCATCAGTATAAGTTCATTTCAAGATTGAGTTATAATAAGAGATTATTTTGTAGAGTTCCAGAGTTGGACAAATACTTCAAGATCACACACACAAAAAATGTAAGAAAGTAGTTAAGAACGTGAGTTCTGGAGTTATACAGACTTGGCTTCTTTTCTTTATTCTAAAATTTCTCCATTTCCCCATCAGATAGATAAAGTCAATAGGAGTGAAGACTAGCCCATAAAAATATCTCAAAGATCTCTCCACACTCTTTTCTCCTTCTAATTCAGTGGGATGGAGATGACTGCAGCAGCTATGGAAACGAGGTGTTATACTGGCACAGTCCTGATCTGCTAAAGGCCCTGAACAATGGCAGAGCCTCCATCAACATGCATTCCTAAATGACCACAAGAAGGAAACCTCACTGCTGACATGCTCACCTGCCAGAGATGGCTAAATGCAAAAGAAACAAATTCCTATTACTGCAAGCCGTTTTATATGTAGGTCTATACGTTACAGCTGTCAGCATTACCCGAAAAAGATACCCATCTGCATGTGTTGCTAAGTCTGGGAGAATGTTTTCCAATCTCTCTAAGATTTATGTATGACCTATTAGGTGTTTTCCAGTTCTTCATTTAAAGTTTTGCAATTCCTGCAAAAGCAAACCTTTCTTTTACCTATGATGTGTCATGGGGAACAATAAAGAGTGTAGGATCAGGGCATGACTAGAATTTTATTGATGACCCAAGGCAAAATAAAATTCAGCCTGCTCTTTTGCAGCAATATTAGATCTGCTGCTCTTTCAGCAGTAAAATCTTGTTTCGTCAGCAGCTACTGAGAGTGGATATGACTCAGAAGACACATAAAAGCACACATGTAAGGTAACTAGCTATTACGTTTAGAAAATCATTTTTTTTGCAACTTACGTGCACTCTAACATTTCATATTTTAAATAATCAAGACCACCTTCAGAATGCAGAATCTCAAAAACATTACGCTTTTCTATTTATGTCCTAATTGAGTAAGGCAGAAGAATGTACACAAGATATACAAGGACATACAGAAAATCACAAATTTTAGATATGAAAGGGAACTTTAAAGATCTTTGAGCATAACAGCTTCATTCTATGGAAAAGGAAAGTAAGGCTTAGAAAGATTATGTGAACTGCATAATGTCCAACAGAGTTAGGACTAAAATTCAGTTCTCAGTAATTATTTTAGAGAAAATTCATTTTTTGCAGAGAGCTCAGCTCCCAATGCTTTAGAATTATAGAATCTTGTTTCTGTGACATTATTCAACTTATCTTCAAAAAGTAATATTATGATATCAAGACTTATTATATAATACTGAGCTTGCAAGAGCAACAATTCTGAGATCTATCAGCATCTGGTACATAGATGAAGCTCAATAAATGTTGATTGGTTGATGTTATAACACTCCAGTTTCATGGCCTAAGGCAACCCTTTGCTGTAGCCTCATAATCCAATGGTCTAGGACTCACATTGTTAAAGGTTTTGAAAAGACAAAGTGAAATTTAAACATTAAACATTTCTCAAGATTCAAATATGACTTTTTATAAATAAAACGTAAGCTAATCACCACTTATATATTAAACATATATAAAGGATTTCTGGATCTGTCCATGACAAAAATCACAGATATAGGATGTATTCTCATGGTAAAAATAGATAACTAAACAAACTATGTAAAGTAACTGTTTTTAGATACCAGACAATAGGCAATGTAGGCTGCTCATCAGAGAAGAGAAACATATGAGGTGATTTTTGCATTTGCAAAAAGTATTCCACCTTTCCAAGATGCAGCTGTAGAAACCAAAAACTTCACTTTGTGGCAGAGGAAACAGAGCATAGAGATATGACTAACCAGAAAACAACAGAGCAACTTCTTTAAAGTGCTGAAAAACAAAACTTGTCAATCTAGAATCCTATATCCCATGAAAATATTGTTCAAAAGTGAGGGATAAATAAGTCGGTTTTCAGACAAATAATAACAAAAAAAACTGTCATTAGTAGATCCGCATTACAAGAAATATTACAGGATAGCCTTTAAGTTGAGGCTTAATAAAACCAGATGTAAACATGGATCTATAGCAGAGGTCAGCAAATTATAAACTATAAGCCAAATCCAGCCATCTACCTGTTGTTTCTACCTGGTCCATAAGGTAAGATGGTTTTGACATACTGAAATAATTAGAAAAATCAAAATAATAATATTTTGATAATTATGTAAATTTCAAAGTTTAGTGAAAATATATAAAATTTTAAGTTTAGTATTTACAAATAAAGTTTTATTGGAACTTAGCCATGCTCAATAGTCAATAAATTGTCTACGGCTTATTGTACTCTACATAAGCATAGATGAGTCATTATGACACAGACTTTATTGACCACAAAGCCAAAAATACTTACTAACTGGTATTTTACAAAAACAAAAAAATATAATATGCAGAAAAAAGAGGACTGAAAATGGTAAATATGTGAGAAAACATTTTTAAAATCTTTTCTCATTTTTAAAATTTGTTTGAAAGACTGTTTAAAGCAAAAATAATGGCAGTGAATTGTGGATTTTAAACATATGTAGAAGTAAATATGTGACAACTACAAGAGAAAGTACAGGAAAGTAGTAAATGGAATCACTGTGGTGTAAGGATATATTAGTCCATTCTCATGCTGCTAATAATGACATATCTGAGACCGGGTAATTCATAAAGGAAAGAAGTTTAATTGACTCACAATTCTGCAGGGCTGGTGAGGCCTCAGGAATCTTACAATCATGGCAGAAGGGGAAGCAAACATGTCCTTCTTCATATGGTGGTAGCACGGAGAAGTGCAGAGCAAAGGGGAGGGGAAACTCCTTACAAAACCATCAGATCTCATAAGAACTCACTCACTATCACAAGAACAGCATGGAGGTAACCGTCCCACCAGGTCCCTCCCACAACATGAAGGGATTATGGAAACTATAGTTCAAGATGAGATTTAGGTAGGGACACGGCCAAACCATATCATTACACCCCTGGCCCCTCCGAAATCTCATGTCCTCACATTTCAAAACACAATCATGCCTTCCCAAAAGTCCCCCAAAGTCTTAACTCATTCCAGGATTAACTCAAAAGTCCAAGTCCAGCCCCATTTTTTCCTTCTACTCTGCCCTAGCAGAGGTTCTCCATGAGAGCTCCACCCTTGAAGTAAATGTCTCCCTGGACATCCAGGTGTTTCTATACATTCTCTGAAATCTAGGCAGAGGTTCCCAAACTTCAATTCTTGATTTCTGTGCATCCACAGGCTCAACATCATGTGGAAGCTGCCAAGACTTGGGGCTCGTACCCTCTGAAGCCATGGACCAAGCTGTACCATGGCCCCTTTAGCCACAGCTGGAACTTCTGGGATGCAGCGCACCAAGGAGCGGGGGCCTGGACCCGGCCCAGGAAACCATTTTTCCCTTTTAAGCTTCCAGGCCTGTGATGGGAGGGGCTACTGCAAAGGTCTCTGACATACCCTGCAGACATTTTCTCCATTGTCTTAGTGATTAGCATTCAGCTCCTTGTTACTTATGAAAATTTCTGCTGCAAGCTTGAATTTCTCCCCAGAAAATGGTTCTCCTCTTCTACCGAATCATCAGATTGCAAGTTTTCAAACTTTTATGCTCTGCTTCCTTTTGATGCTTTGCCACTTAGAAATTTCTTCCACCATATACCCTAAATAATCTCTCTCTAGTTCAAAATTCCACAGATTTCTAAGGCAGGGGCAAAATGCCACGAGTCTCTTTGCATAGCAAGAGTGACCTTTACTCCAGTTCCCAAGAAGTTTCTCAACTCCATCTCAGACCATCTCAGCCTGAACTTCATTGTCGGTAGCATCATCAGCATTTTGGTCAAAGCCATTCAACAAGTCTCTAGGAAGTTACAAACTTTCCCACACCTTCCTGTCTTCTGAGCCTCACACACTGTTCCAATCTCTGCCTGTTATCCAGTTCCAAAGTTGCTTCCACATTTTCAGGTATCTTTGCAGCAGCTACCCATTCTCTGTGGTACCAATTCACTGCATTAGTCTGTTGTCATGCTGCTAATAAAGATATACCCAAGACTGGGTAATTTATAAAGTAAAGAAGTTTAATTGACTCATGGTTCAGCATGGCTGGTGAGGCTTCAAGAAACTCACAATCATGGCAGAAGGGGAAGCAAGCATGTCCTTCATCCTATGGTGGCAGCAAGGAGAAGTGCAGAGCAAAGGCGGGGGTAGGGGTGGAGCGATGCCCCTTATAAAACTATCAGATCTCATGGGAACTCACTATCACAAGAACAGCATGGAGGTAACCACTCATGATTCAATTACCTCCCACTGGGTCCCTCTCACAACACAAGATTATCGGAACCACAGTTCAAGAGGAGATTTGGGTTGCGACACAGCCAAACCATATCAAAGAGTCTTACATCATACACAGGAGGTATGTCTTAGTCACTTAGGCTGCTATTACAGATACCATCCACTGGGTAGCTAAGATAACAGACATTTATTTCTCACAATTCTGGAGGCTGGAAAGTCTAAGGAAATGGTGCCAACAAGCTCAGACTCTGGAGAAGGCTTTCCTTCTAACTTGCAGATGGACATCTTTTTATAAACAGACTGATTATATTTAAAAATTAGACAAAAGATGCTTCAGGAAAAGGAATTAATAGTTTAAAAAAAAGAGAGAGAGGCATTTCATAATGTTTTAAAAAATCAAAAGATCTTAATTTGAAATACACTATTAAACAATTTTTAAATACTAAATGAAATTAATTGAAATTTTATAGACCACTACTCAAAGCAATTGCCTTATTCTGAAGTGCACAAGGTAGACCAGATGTTGGGTCAGAAAACATACTTAAATTTCAAATGATTGAAACCATAGAGAACACATTTTCTAACTAAAACAGAATTATATTATAAATCAATAACAAAATTATATCTGGAATATACCCAAATATTTGAAAAGTAAACAATATAATTCTAAGTAAAAGATGAGTAAAAGGAAAACATTACAAAAGAAAATAGAAATATTTGTACCTGAATGATAATGGAAATACAACATATTAAACTTCGTGGGTGGCCAGAAATTAGTCCCTATACCTATAGCAAACTGATTTTTGCCAAAGTAACCAAGAACGCAAAATGGGGAAAGGACAGTCTCTTCAATAAATGGTTCTGAAAAAACTAAATATGAGCATGCAAAAGAATGAAACTAGACCCCCTACCTCTGTCCCTATAGAAAAATAAACTTGGCCGGGCGTGGTGGCTCACGCCTGTAATCTCAGCACTTTGGGAGGCCAAGGCAGGCAGATCACAAAGTCAGGAGATCAAGACTATCCTGGCTAACATGATGAAACCCCGTTTCTACTAAAAGTACAAAAAATTAGCCAAATGTGGTGGCATGCTCCTGTAGTCCCAGTGACTCAGGAGGCTGAGACAAAATAATGGCATGAACCCAGGAGGCAGACGTTTTAGTGAGCTGAGATCACACCACTGTACTCCAGCCTGGGTGACACAGCAAGACTCCGTCTCAAAAAAAAAAAAAAGAAAGAAAATGAAAAATCAACTCAAAATGGATCAAAGACCTGAACTTAAGACCCCATACTATAAACTACCAGAAGAAAACAAAGGAGAAATCCTTCAGGACATTGGTCTGAGAAAAAATTTTATAAATAAGACCACAGAGTCACAGGCAAGAAAAGCAACAACAAAAAAATGAGATTATATCAAACTAAAAAGCTTTTGCACAGTAAAGGAAACAATCAGAGTGCAAAAGCAAACTATAGAATGGGAGAAAATATTTGCAAACTATCCATCAAATAGGTGATTAATATTTAGAATATACAAGAAATGCAAACATCTCAACAGCAAAAAAAAATCTGATTTTTAAATGGGTAAATAATATGAACAGACATTTCTTCAAAAAAAGACATACAAATAGCCAACAAATATATTTTTTAAATGCTCAATACCATTAATCACCAGGGAAATGCAAATCAAAACCACAATGAAATATCATCTCACCCCGGTTAGAATGGCTATTATCAAAAAGACAAAAAATAACAAATGCTGAAAAGGGAACTCTTATACATTCTCAGTAGGAATGTAAAGTAGTACAGTTACAACAAAGAACAGTACAGAGGTTCCTCAAAAAACTGCCAATAGAACTTCCATAAGATCCAGCAGTACCACTTCTGGGCATTTATCTAAAGAACAGAAAATCAGTATCTCGATGAAACACCTGCATCCCCATGTTTGTTGCAGCACTGTTCACAATGGCCAATATTTGGAATCAACCTAGGTGTCTAACAACAGATGAGTTTTTAAAATGTGGTATATACACACAATGGAATACTATTCAGATATTAAAAAATTTAAATTCTATCATTCATGGCAACATGGTTGAAACTGGAGGACATTATGTTAAGTGAAATGACCCAGGAACAGAAAGTTAAACACCACATATTCTCACTTATATGTGAAAGCTAAAAAATGTTAATTTCATAGAAGTAAAAAGTAGAATAGAGGATACCAGAGTCTGGGAAGCATAGGGATAGGGGGTTATAGGTAGAGATTTGTTAGAGGATACAAAATTACAGCTAGATAGAAGGAAAAAGATCTAGTGTTCAATAGCACTGTAGAATGACCAAAGTTAATAATGCGTAAATTCAAATAGCAAGAAGGAAGTATTGCATGTTCCCAACATGAAGAGATGATAAATGACTGAGATAATGAATATGCTAATTACCCTAATCGGATCACTATACATTTTATATATATATATATCAAAACACCACTTTGTATCCTATAAATATGTACAACTATATGTTGATTTTAAAATAAAGAAAATTATCATAAAATGTATATTAATTTTTAAAATAAACTTTGCGTGTTACAACTAAAGCAATCCTTAAAGGAAAAAATATATCTTGAGATGCTTAGAGAAAAAGCAAAGTTAAAATTAATAATCTCAGGTTCATTTTAAGAAGCTAGTAAAATAAGAGCAAAATAAACCCAAAGTAAGTAGAAAGGAGAAAATAAAAAACTAAATGTGGGAATCAATGAAATATAAAGTGGACAAACAACAGAGAAAAATCAATGAAACTGAAATTCACTGGTAAATATATCAAACATTTGAGGAAGAAGAAACTACAATCCTCCAATCTTAAATAAATGTTTTCCTTAAATATAAATAGTCCAAATATCCCAATTAAAAGGCAGACATGTCAGACTGTATAAAATATAAGACCCAACTATATGCTGTCAGAAGGAAGGAGGGAAGGAGGAAGGGATAGAGGGAGGGAGGGAAGGAGGGAGGAAAGCAGGCAGGCAGGCAGGCAGGTGGCCTAAAACATAAAGACGTATTAAAAACATATAGACAGGCCAGTCGCGGTGGCTCACGCCTGTAATTCCAACACTTTAGGAGGCCCAGGTGGCCAGATCACCACGTCCAGAGATGGAGACATCCTGGCCAACATGGTGAAACCCCATCTCTACTAAAAATACAAAAAAATTAGCTGGCCGTGGTGGTGCACACCTGTAGTCCCAGCTACTCAGGAGGCTGAGGCAGAACCCAGGAGGTAGAGATTGCAGTGAGCTGAGATCGCACCACTGCACTACAGCCTTGGTGACAGTGCAAGCCTCCGTCTCAAAAAACAAAACAAAACAAAACATATAGACATGTTAAAAGTAAGTTCGTGGAGAAATATGTGCTAGGCAAATGTTAATCATAAAGCTGATGTGGTTATATTAATACTAGATAAAGTAGACTTTAAACCAAGATATATTATCAAGGATGAAGAAACATAATGATAAAAGAATTCATTAAGAAGGCATAAAAACCCTAAATGTGAATGCACCTAAAAACAGAGCTTAAAAATACATCAAAAACTGAAAGATTTTATGGAGTACAAATAAATTTGTAATTATAATTGAAGATTTCAAAAACTTCTCTCTCAATAATTAATAGAACAAGGACATAATAATTAGTAATCATATAGAAAAATAACTATAATTTGACATTCAAAGAATACTCCAACAGTAGAATACCATTCTTTTAAAACACAGATAGATGGTATATTAACCAAGACAGATCAGATGCTGAGCCTTAAATTATGCTTCAATAATTTAAAACAATTTAAGAAATAAAGTTTATGTTGATTTTCCTTCTTATTAAAACTATTTTTGAAAGAAGACTCTCTCAATAGGCTTAAGACAGCCTACATCAGAAGACAAAATCCAGATAATACTATGTTACCAAATGAATTTTTTGAATTATTATTCTCTTTTCTTTTTCCAAGTTATTTTATTAACTGTGTGATATCCCACAATTTATGAAAGAAGACTCTCAGTGAGGGAAATGTTTCCAACCAATAAATCAAAAGATAAATGATCAAAACTCAAATCCTCTGAAAACCAGTTACAGGTATTGTGCTCATGTTATATCGAATGTAATAAATAATAAAATGTCCTAGCATATTTTTCATATCATTGAAGTATTTTAAGGAAATTTTATCAGTCATTTCAAAGTAAAGAAGGGTTCTGGTAAGGCAAATTCTTTTCTACTTCAAATATTATTTATGAATACAACTCAAGGTAGTTTTTCATTGTTGTGCATAGAACTCTGCAGAAAATATTCCGTTTAAGGTAGACAGCAATCTATCAAAATAAACCTGTTCAGACTGTTGACATAAATGCATATAAGGCTATCTAGGTATACAACCCTATTTTTTCACTAATCCAATGATGATATGGTGCTACTAAATTTTTCTTAAGTATGTATGGTTCGGTTTGGTTTGGTTCTTGTTTTTATTTTAATGTGGAAGCTTCTGGCATTGACATTTAGTCTCGGACTGAGATAGGAAAGAATGAGGATAGTCTTGGATGTTGAAGAGGTATTGAAAAGGTATTGGTTATCAAGATATTGAAATGGAGTTGTTAAGGAGCCTGGAGAACCAGCGGAAAGGCAGGAGGGATGAAGGAATCAAGACAGTAGCATCAGTATAGAGGCTAGGAAATGATTTGGAAGTAATGAGTACACTAAGACTGAATCAGGGCCTAAAAGTCCTCATAGAACAAGAGAGGTCTGACAATCATGATAGAATGCAAAAGTAGAAAGCAGGTGAAGAAAATAAGTTGCACAGATCAAGCTTCATACCCATAATTTGCATAGAACTAGAGAACAATAAATAGAACGTAGATTCCAGGAAGGAACCTCAGATGACAGGTCAGAAAGGCCCAGAATTACATATGAGTCAGGATTCAAAAACCCACCCAAAGTTAACTACATCTCAGCAAGCAGCACTCCCACAAATTAAATTAGCTGAGATCCTATAGAATGGAATTACTGAGCTCCCACCTTGGGTATGTAAATAGAATCATTGTGGTGATAAAGACATGCCATTGTTAGGCATGTGAAGCTTCACTCAGATCAACATATGCGGATCCTGGTTAACAGGGAAAAGAGCAGCAAGATGGGCATGAAGCTGACCCAAGATCCTACTCATGATCTTGTGGAATTGCCCAAAAGCAGAACTGAGACCAAGCAAAAGAAAGCACTCTGGTGGGCAGGCTCATCTGCTAGGAGCACAGGTGAGTCAAGAAAGGACCAGATCACTTCCACCTCCAAGACTGAGTTTTTCAATGAGTTTTAAGGAAACAATACACTTTTTAAATACCTTTTTATGATTCAGGTATTTATACATAGCAGTAGTGCAAATAATAGATGCTAACACGAGAACTGCTAAAACAAAATCCATTGGCTGATACTCTGATAACCCAATGAGTGCAAACTTAAATACATAAAAGGTCATTTCACTTTCCATAACTCTACCATAGTAGTAATAAGTATTTATGATATGGAATCCTATTGTCTATTTTTTCCTCTGCAATAAAAGCAGTTTTAAAAAATGTTTTCTCCAGATTTGATGAAGAATTGGTTTTCACGGAATCACAAAACTGTCCAAATTGAAAATCTCTGGAGAGAAAGTAAACATTGCTAGACTCACTAGACCATGGGAAAAACAGACAGAGCTCATGCACAATGGTTGAGGATAATCTACATTGGAGTGACAGGGGCAGACCAAGCCACAGCCCTCAACCCTGCCTTTGCCACCTCTGCATATCTGCATGAGCGACTTCATTGAGAACTCACTCCCTAAGGCCAAACAGAGGAAATGTGAGCTTAAATGTTTAATTACTCAACTGCTTTCCTCTACTTTCTCATTGCCTTTTTTCCATTCCAAGGTTTCTGAGCTTCTCTCTAGGTTCCTCTTCCCTACAATGAGTTCTAGAAAATTCTTATCCTAGCCCTCTAAATTCCCACTGAGGATGTGGATATGTCTTGCTAGAGTTCTTCCCAAAAGTTGGATCCTGCCCCAAATCCAGGGATCAGTTCTACAGTTTCATATAGATCTCCATTTGCTGCCTGCCCAAAGACAAATATTGACCATTCTCTGTGTGACACAGTTGTCCCAACTAGATGCCTTTATATTAACTGTTGCTTCCTGTACCCATTGACCTCTACCCTATCACTAGTCTTAACCACCAGATCAACTACTCCCCAGTCTACTTCAATATATAGAGAGTACTCACCCAACCTCTTTGATAGGGCTGGTCTCTCTAGAACAATTTTTTTTCATTCTCTCCAAGGTAACTGGGCATACCCTTCATTTACTCTCTCAATAAAAGTAACATCCCAATCCCCACCAGTATGCAATATACCCATGGAATAAACACATACATGTACCTACAAATCTAAAATTGAGTTTATTTTAATTTTTTTAAGTAACAATACTAATGGAATACTTCCTAGTATCAAGGTCCAAAGCCATGGGCTCTATGAAAAGAAAGTTCCTAATCCAACCCACTTGTGATTTCCTGATCTCTCAGATATATTTTTTAGAAAAATGGAGGCTATAGAAGAGATGCTGGGAATAATTTGTCTCTCCTACAAACCACTGACCAAGCATTTCAGACTGTATAGTGGAAAGCCAAGGTTTCAATATAGAGTGAAATAGAAATCACCTATAGCCAATGGTAAAACTAACGAATTACAAAGTCACTTCGCTGTCATTTCCTTCAGGTGTAAAATGAGGAAGTTGGGCTAGGTCATCTCTGAGGCCACCTTAAGCTCTAAAAATCTGTGATCTGTGCAGAGTAGCTCCACTTACATTAACATTTAATGTTAAACCTACAAAAGTTTATTGACAAGAGGATGTACTTTTGTGGAAACTGATGTGGAACAGGTGTGTCTAAAACACAATGTTTTAAAAGAAGGTGGAAGGCAGATACTTCAGAATTGAGAAGCCATAACTTAAGCTTAATAATTTGTGGAGTACCCACACGGTCTGAATAATAAGACACTTGAATCCACAGAGTATTTGACAAATTCACATTCAAATTCATAACCATTTGTTTATCAGCACATTTCCAGAGCCCAAAAGTGTGGTGAAGGTTGTAAATGCAGTATTATAGAGGAATGTACTATTTATTATCACTCAGAAAATGATGTCACAGAATAAGAAACACAAAGAACTGTCTTTCATCATTTTAAAAATCTGTGACCACCAAGGCAACTGGGTGGTGCTGGAACACAGTGCTCCATGTCCCTGGTCACAACTAAATGGCTCCAATTTCCAGTCATTCTTGTTTCTAGGGACATCGTGCTCCTTTTCAAAATGTCCTAACAGTTATAAATGACTTGTTTTCAATATGAATACCTAAGGTGTTTTTCTATCAGATTACTTTATTATGGAATAATGTACATCAATTTCATGCATAATTTGCACTTTTGTCGCTGAAACGTCAAATAGAAACATTATCATTAAATGTTGATTCAGGAAGCAAAAAATAATATTTTTTAATCACACTCAGGCCCATGTTTATTGGGCCAGCAGGAGCTGAGAATTCTGCAGATATCATACTGTTTTCCCAAAAACACTTCTCTCCCCCATATAACTCTCCACTCTTCCTGCTGGTTGCTGCTTATATCAGAATTTCTAGCATAGAGGGTTTTTCCTTTCCTTGTAGGAACAGAAGCTGCACTCTATAATAGGGCTTGGCAAATTGTGAAAGGGCCACATATATCTCACTGCCTGTTCTGATATAGCTTTCAAGCTAAGAATGGTTATTACATTTTTAAATAGTTAACAAAAAATATATATGTATCAAGACATGTGGAAACTATATGAAATCCAAATTTCAGTGTCCAATGAATAAAGTTTGGAACCCTGTCAGATTCATTTGTTTACATACTGTCCATGACTGCTTTCATGGTATAATGTAAAGTCAGAAAGTTATAAGACACCATATAGCCCACAAGCTCTTTACCACCTGGTTCTTTAGGGTCAAAGTTTGCCCATCCCTGCCCTAGAACATCCAGGAAGTTGCCTTGTTGCACGATACACAGAACAACAATATTTCACCCATCTCATTCCTGATGGCTACATGGTTGTTTTTTTTTTTTTTTTTTTTTTTGAGACAGAGTCTCGCTCTGTCGCCCAGGCTGGAGTGCAGTGGCACAATCTCAGCTCACTGCAATCTCCACCTCCTGGGTTCATGCAATTCTCCTGCCTCATCCTCCCGAGTAGCTGGGACTACAGGTATGCACCACCATGCCCAGCTAATTTTTATATTTTTAGTGGAGAAGGGGTTTCACCATGTCGGTCAGGCTGGTCTCGAATTCCTGACCTCAAGTGATTCACCCACCTCGGCCTCCCAAGTGCTGGGATTACAAGCATGAGTCACCACACCCAGCTGGCAACATCAATTTTCAAAGTCAACACTTTGTTTTAATAACAGAAGTCCTCTACAAAACTACTTTTTCTCCCCCTAAGACTTCTCCCTTTGTTCTTCAGGCTTAGTCATTTGCTTAAAACCAATGTCTCTACTTCTGTCCCTGTTTCCATCTTTGCCAAGAGTCCACCACACTGATTCTGTTCAAGTAATCCTTCTGTTCTTTGTCCCAAATCCAACAGGATTTTGTCATAGCATTTAATCTTGCAGTGCGGATTTGTTTTACATTTGTCTGTGTCTGCAGAAAGGAGCAAATTGTTTACTTTCAGAAATACCTTAATTCTCTCATGCCACTAGGAGGGAGAGTTTCACAAGAAACTAAACTTATTTGAATTTTAAGCCGAGCAATTTGAAGGAGGATGGGGAAATGTATACAGTTTATATTTACTAGTCTGTCATTGACACATCTGATTCAAAGTGACCACATAAAAACTCCTTTCTTAGTCCTATTTTCTTGTCACTATGAAAGACGTTCGAGTGTCACTTGAATCCCAATTTTTAAAAACCATACTCTTATAAACTTGCTAGAGTAAAGTGAAGATGAAATATTCACTTGAGAATATCTTATATACACTGGTTATTCATGGTGAGTATACCATGAGTTAAACCTAGTAAGACTGGGGTCTTTATGTATCCTGCTTCATATCAAATAGTGCTCTTTTAAAAGTATTTAGTACACTTAGCACAAAGTATCTTGATACATGGAAGTTGCTTAATAAATACTACATGACTAAATTAATGAAGTTTCAGCAAAGGTTATAAAGTAGGAAAAAGGTAAAGAAATAATTTTTTTGAAAGCACATTCCCTACCCCCACAAAAAAGGTCTATTTTATTTAGAAAATAAAGCTACAAATTACGGAACATTGCCCATGTAAAAGACACTGAGCTCAGTTCTTTACCTCTTGTGGTACTGTAGCAAATTACCAAACAAAAAGGTGACTTTAAACATCAGAATTTTATTCCACAGTACTGGAGGTCAGAAGTCTGAAATCAAGGTGTTCATAGGACCACACTCGTCCAGATCCTCTAGAAGATTACATTTCTTGCCTCTTCTGGCTCCTGATAGTTGTGGGTTTTCCTTACCTGACGGCTGCATCACTCCAGCCTCTTCTTTTGTTTTCACCTGGTCTCTTCTCTGTGTCTGTGTCTTCTGCCTCTTATGAGGACACTTGCCACCGGATTTAGGGCCTACCCTGGTCATCCAGGATGATCTCAAGATTCTTCATTATACCTGCCAAGACAATTTTTGCAAATAAAATCATATTCATAGGTTCTGGGGATTTGTACCTGGACATATCTTTTAGGGGGCACTATTCAATCCACTGCATGTAGCTAGAGAATACTAGGACATGTATGACCTTATTCAAGCCTTCAAGAGCCTTGACAGTTACTGCTATTTCTCAGATAAGAAAACTGTAATAATAAAAGTGAAAAGCTAGCATTTAAAACTCGGTCTGTCAGGATTTAAGTCTATTCCCTTAGCCACTATGGCATTTTATTACCTACAAAGCAGACGGGGCCACTTTCTAAATTGCCCAACCTACAGGCTGAATATTCCAGAGCCCTAAGCCACCACAAGTTCCCTCTGTTCCCCGGTCACCTATTTGTATAGCCATATGGCCCACCAGGAGTGCAGAAATACAGGCTATTTTACAGTTCAGCAGGAAATTCCCAATTGCTCTCAGGGCTAATCAGACACTCTCAGCTACCTTCTTTAAAATTAAGTTCCCATTTCTCTTAGTAAGTTCTGCTTGATGCTTCATAAGGTTCATGGCAAGTTAAATGCATTGCATATTCACCACTGCCAAGCAATGTAGATAAGAAATTCTATTTTTTAAATTTATTTATTATACTTTAAGTTCTGGGGTACATGTACAGATTGTGCAGGTTTGTTACATAGGTATACACATGCCATGGTAGTGGTTTGCTACATCCATTTCCCTGTCAAAGACTGCAGAAAATCTTTAGATAAAACTTTAAGCATTTTAAAAATTATTCTAACTTTAAAATACCATTTTACTTTTGTGTAACATTTATATTTTGTAATTTCTCCCATTTTAAAACATTTTTTTCTCACAACATCCTGTGAGAAAGATTGGAGTCTCCACTTTGCAAATGAGAAAACTGAAGAAAAGACAGGTGAAATGATTTGGTTGAGCTTGTCCCTGCTAGCCAATGGAAGAGACTCAGATTGCCCCATTTGACTCTAAATCCTGTCGGATAGTATACTCTACTTTTCAGTCCACACAAATACCATTTTTTAATGGGAAAAATAAAGAAATTCTAAAGAGAATATTTCATCTTCATTTCAATCTAACAAACATATAAAAGTACGGATTTTTAAACTTGGGATGCAAATGACACTGGATTATCTCTCATAGTGACAAGGAGAAAGAACTAATAAAGGAGTTTTTATGTGGTCCCTTTGAATGAGACCTGTCAGTGACACTCTAGTGAATATTAACTGTTTGTATTTCTCCATCTCCCTTCAAATTGCTTGGCTTAAAATTCAAATAAAGTTAGTTCCTTGTGAAAACCCCCTCCCTACTAGCATGAGAAAATTAATGTACTTTCAAAGGTAAACAATTTGCTCCTTTCTGCAGTTGGAGCAGAGCTGATATAAATCATGCCAACTCAAAAAGAAAATATAGTCAAGGAAATGGAAGGGTCAAAAACCAACCACCTGGAAATTTGTGTCAGTTTTTACACTTAGGCTCCATCACTGCAAACAAATATCACACTTTAATACCACAGCACAATAAAGGAAAACCTTTGACTTGTGGGCTTGTGCAAAAAGCAGAATGAAAAACCAGCCTTCATGTGGGAGTCAAAACCTATCCTGCACTTTGGGGAGAATAAAAAAGCCTGTATGTTATTCCTTTTATCTCTGCTGGAGCTAAGGTGCAGATTGACTCAATGGATAGGAAACTGACAGTGATGGAGCAACTGCTGCTTACCTGATTGTTTCATAGTGATTATATCATTTAACTCTCATGCCCACCCTTGAAAGTAGGCAAAATGCCCTCATTTTAGAATTGAGGAAATTCAAACTTGGAAACCTAAATGACTTACCAAAGGTCGCTCAGTTAATTTGCCGTGATACAGGGCAAGCCAAAGACATTCCCAGACTCCAAGCTTACCTAAACCAACCTCTTTTTCCTGCTCCTGCCAGCATATATAAACACATGCTTTTAAAATAATGACAGGCTAAATCTAGCAATCAAGTCATTATAGCATTCCAGCAAGTCTGCAAGTGACGTGTTGTTTTCGCTAAAGACGACCAGGATATGACATTGTCTCCTTCTATTATGCCCAGCCAGCAGACTGACTGTCAGATACCCATTGCTGTGATCTGTTTAGCAAGGTCAGCTGCTTGATTGCTATGAATAATTGGATGCCATTAATAATGGTCAGCTCCAGGATATAGGAAAGTGGTCAAGCGTGGTAATTGTATTTTGAATTCCAGCAGATTATTTCCTAGGGAGCAGGAAGACAACCACTATATGGGATACAGTTTTTCTAAGTAGAATAGAAATAATTGTGTCCCTAGAGGTGAAGGGGACAAGCCAAGGGCTCCCGTAATAACATGTGTGACCATATCTAGTAAGAAACATGGAGGTCAAGGTTCTGCAAGTGAATGGCTAATACTGTGAAGCCTGGCCATTACCGAAAGTCTTCATGAGTTCACTTTCTTGTTATTCTCTTATTCAGATTAACACTAGAGCTTTACATGTTAAGGGGGCCACCATCTAAATTTTGAAGCACCAGTGAGGTTAGACCAATGTCTAATTAGGAAATCTAATACAATTGATATCCAACTGAAAAGGTCAAGCATAAATCTTTTGCTGTTTCATGTGTATTAAATTCTCACTACATACTAAGGCCTGTAGATACTGCAGGATAATTAAGCAAAACATTATTATCTTTTTTTAAATAAAGCCCTGTCAAAAATGAAGGCTTTTTAAAAATCTCCCAGGACATAATAATAAAAATGAGAGATTTTAAAAGAGATTTAAAAACAAGCACATTTTATAATCATGTGAAAAGGAAAAATTAAAAGTGATTCTAGAGGATAGACTGGAGTGTAGGCAAAACATAAAGAGCAAAAAATTTCGTAGAAAACTACAATAGCTATCAGTTTCAGACTTTACTAAGGAAACTATTTCTTAAATTGCCCAGCAATGTGAGCAGAACAAATAAAAGTTAAAACTTATTATAGCAAAGGAAATATGGATGGGAGCATGGAATCATGATACAACTGCCTAAAATGAAATATTCAGCACATGCCACAATTCTTGCCAGCTTTTCCATTATTTGGAGCTACTAGATGTTGGATTATTTTGACCATTTTTTCAAAGGTATTCAGTGTTTGGATCAACTCTGAAATGAAAACAAACAAACAAATAATCATAGAGCAAAAACTATAAAACTCGCATAAGAAAACATAAAAAATTAAGTATTTGTAATCTTGAGTTACCCAGTGATTTCCTGGATCTGGCACTGAAAGATAGGTGACGAAAGAAAAAACTGGACATTGGACTACATCAAAATTAAAAACTTTTGTGTTGCAAATGAGACCATCAATAAAGTTAAAAGATGACCCAAAGAATAGAAGGAAATATTTGCAAATCATATAGGTGATAAATGATTTGTATCTCAATACAAATAGCTAAAAAATGGAAAGAACCCAAATGTTCGTCAACTGATAAGTGAGTAAAAAAAAATATGGTATATCTATCCAGTAAAGTATTAATCAGCCATAAAAAGGAATGAAGTACTGACACTCGCTACAATGTGTCTGACTCTTGAAAATACTATGCAAAGTGAAGGAATTCTGTCACAAAAGGCCACATACTGTATGATTCTATTTAGGGTACACGTCCAGAATAAGCAAATTTATAGAGACACACAGTAGATTAGGGGTTGCTTAGGGCCTAGGGAAGGACACAGGAGAGAAATGGGATCAATTGCTGATGGGTTCAGGGTTTCCTTGAAGGAGGCTGAAAACATGCTAAAACTAGATTATGATGATGGTTGCGCAACCCTGTGAATATGCTAAAAAACCATTGAATTGTATACTTTAAATGGATGAGTTGTATGATGTGAATTCTCTCTCAATAAAGTCAAAGCTGTTTTTGAAAAATCAAACGCAAATAAAAACAGCATTGGATACTGGCTGCTTCCCTAGTAACAAAAATCACTGTTTTCTCAGAATATAGGTCCAAAAGGAAAGAAGCAACTTGTCCTAGGCCCCACTTTGAGCCAGTAATGAAATAAGATCCCCAAGATTTCTGCTTCAAAGTGATTCCCTAGACTGCAGTGCCACTGGCAAATTTCTTAACCCTTTATGGTTGAAATTTATTTTTTATTTTTTTGTTGGTATCTTTTTCTCTCAGTGATGATAGCCTTACTGATACATTCATCCAAAAAACATTTCTATAAGCTGATGTAAATGGAAGACATGATCACCTAAAGAGAGTAGGCAATATCAACCTATAGAAGTGTATTTCCCTAAACAATAGTAAGCCACGGAACCTGGATATGGTCTAAATAGTTCCCTGAAAAGAGTATTAGATGGAAACATGCATGGTTTTTAGACCTGAGAAAATTAGAGAAATAGGTGATGGTCTGTCTATAGAAGCAAGGACCCCAAACCCAGATTTCCCAGTCTTTAATTACGCCTACAGGTTAAGAAGGACAGAAACCAGAGTACAGAGGGTCAGCTCTTTGACTTTTGCTCTTAAAATTAATGACTCTTCCCACTAGAGAACATCCATTTCCTTCAAGAGCCACTTTTAAGCCCACACAAAGCTTCGAGCAGCTAGAAAGGAAAGAAAGAACCTCATCTCAGCTGCAATATTTCCAGAACCTTCAAACATTTTATTTTAAAATCAGAAGAGACTAAATGCTCGGACACCAGTGGTATTCTCATTTGCACAATGGAGAAAGTGAACACCACCTACCCGAAAAAAAAAGCCACCTACCCAAGAAAAAAAGCCAAAGTAAGAAAATAGCAAAGGGGTGTGTGTGTGTGTGTGTGTGTGTGTGTGTGTGTGTGTGTGTGTGTGTGTGTATGTGTCCCATGAATGCTGTGTGCTGGTAGCTCAGGTGCAAAGGGTTCAGGGGGAACTAAGGCTGAACATCAAAGCCTAGAGTATTTTAAGAGTTTTCTAGAACAGAGCAGAGGTGATACAGAATTTCCTTATGCTTGAAGAGGAGGTGTACAAAAGATGGAGGAATGTAAGGTATATCTTGTTCTCCCTACTGCATTTCAGGCTTTAAAACAAATTCAATAATTACATAAAATTCAAGGTTTATTTTGTCCTCTGCTAGTTCTTTTATCTGTAATACATTTGCAATTTTCAAGCTCCTATTTTCCTTGTTTTCTTGTACTTCTACTTGAGTTATTTTTATTTATTTTTCTTTTCATAAAATTAAAATGTATCTCCAAGAGAGCACTGGCAAGCACTGAGATAAATTAGCCAGTAACCGTTTCTTCAACATCTATTCAACCACTACAAACCCACCTGAGAGTGAGGAAAAGAAAAGGTGAGAGAGGAGATTGATAGAAATAGCACTCCATGTTTTATTCATCTTTTCAGGACACTGCAGAGATTAACTAATTACCCTACACTATGCATCTGTAGGAAAAAGAAGAGCAATCCAGCTGTGCCCTACTTTAAGAAAAACTGATTTATAAAAATTATCAAAAATATAAATTATGAAACGAATCAGAAAACATATTTATAGAAGCATTCAATATAAGGTTGAATTTTAATAAGAGTGCACCCCTAGAGCATGTAAAACATGACATCATTTATAAAACTTGAATTATTCTTCTACCAAAACCCATTATTTAAAAATCCAAACTTATAAAAACAGATGTATTCAGGGGTTATTTGTTAAATTCATTAAAATATTTCTTTAAATAGCATGCCACCTCCACATCCCACCTCCAGGTACTAAAAATATCATTTGATTTGCTAGCAATTAATTAAATGCAAATTCAGGGAAACACAGCTATTGTTAGAACTAAATATGCCTTCTTTGTTCCGGTAGGAAAACTGAAGATCTGAGGAATTAAGTAGTCATTCTCAGATTAATATTTATAATTAAATTATCCTGCTCTCTTATCTATAAAATATCTATCTTCTGTAATATTGATATATAAATAGACAAATTATTCATGATCATAGAAAAAGCAGAGAAATATGACACTAACTAGGAATAGTAACAAAATTATTTCACCTTAACTTTTGGCTATATTTCTTATTTGCTTTAGATGTGTACCCAAAATATTTCAATAATCCAAAGACTGGCATTTGAAATATAATTTTTCATGTATATAAATTGAAGTTGAACAATACTAAGCAGAATTTCTATAAGAAGTAGACCCAAGAATAGAACCCCAACACATGCTGTAATTTGAGGGTAGTTCTTGATAAACTATCATGGAGTGTAACAAAGGGGCAAGTCCTCTGATTTTAACTGATCAAAAAAAAAATCTAAGTAACAGATTTCAGGGGCAGGGTACTACATACTGATGCTTTTCAAATAAATTGCGTCTAAAAATGAAACCCCTCCAAAATATCTGTACCTTCAGCATTCCTTTGACCAACCTGGGACTGATTTTATAAAAGACAAAAGATAAATTCATTAGCCAGCTTGCATTTCTACTTTTGGAGGCAAAACACAACAACAGACCTGCTCTCTCTAATTTATAAGCCCCCAACCAACTACTCTGTAGCACTCTAGAAGGTTATGGTCAAAGTGGCTTAGAAATTTGTGCAAGCATTATCGTCTCACAATCAAAGTCTAAAATACCAATTCAAGATGAGAAATACATACTACAAATTCTGTTAAGATGAATCATTAGAAGTCCAGAGAATTTGAGCTTTGCAGCAATAGAGCTGAAGTTCTGACCAACAAAAAAGCAATGTAACCAATTTAAAACTGAACATATGACCAGTATTCCAGATAATTCCAAGGTAGACAAAACACGAAGCTTCATGTAAGATTCTCATATTGACTAAGACTTTTAATTTATTAATGCACTCCTCTAATAAGGTCTGATAAGGCCAGGTAAAAAGAAATATTCTTGATAAAATTGGAGCATGGAACTAAATAGCACAAGGGAATAAAATTGCTTCTATTAATCTATTTAAAGTCTCCATTAAGTAATGCTGGTTCATTTTGAATCTCACATTAGAGCTATCTATGAGTTCCACATGAATATGGAGTGATTAAAAACTCTCAGACAATGAGTATTGAAGCAGGTTATGCTTGTGGAAAACAGATAAGGGGCCTTTTGGCAAAACCAAAATACTAGGACTGAATATACATATGGGGTATTCTTTGAGAGGGAGGCTATGGCTGAATGGAGATTTGAAAAACAAAACAGTGCTATGAATAGAGACAGCCAAGCATGTAATTTTTGTCAAGACAAATTGGCTGATTAAAGCTGTTAGATATTGTGATAGTACAAAAGAAGAGTTGGTGAGAAAATTCAGTAAGTACAAATGAATAATAAAACTGAAAATGAACAAAGATTATAACATCACTTCAAAAAATGGAGCTAATAATAATGCTCTTTGTGTCCACAGCACCTTTTATCATAGCAGTTCAGAGCATTTCATGGAATCACTGAATCATGACTTTTATACTTGAAAGTGGTCAAAAAGATGATCGTGTCCAAACATATGTCCAAATCTTCTGTCTCCTCTACCACATCCCCCACACACAGTCACACAACCTATGTGAACCCTCCAATAACCTTATTTCCTCCTGAGTGTAACATTTCAGATCCACATAAGGAGAGTCCAGAATATTCATACTTGTCATTTACTATATAGTAAAATTATATATTGGGCAGAGCAGTAAGTTGGCAGGGCAAGAGAACAGGAAAACAAGAGAAGACTACAAAAGTTTGTACTCCACCAATGGGAAGTGTCTGATGTCCTGGGCAGGACGCAGGTCACTGGTTCCGCCAGTACCTCTGCACTTCAGGTGAAAGAATCATGATTACCCATTTACCAAACCATGAGAATTTGTGGCTTCGTGTCTAATATCATGTGGGTTACCGCATCCTGATATTTACAAATGAAAACTGGTATAGAGGTAATCATCTCAATAGGCAGCAAAGATCTTCTTGAAGCAAACACTTTGATATGTGAACAAATATTTCTGTGGTTTGGAGGCTGTGATTATAGCCACCATGGGGCCATTTTGATGTACATGTAGGAATTACATCAGCCCACAGTTATCCTGCAGGGGCCTCTTCTAGGGCCAAGATTATGGGTCACTGGGGAAGCAAGTGAGTTGGATTGTGAACTTTAGTCCAGGTGATTCTGGTGATACCTTTTGGCATGGATTACCCAGCACATGCTCAGAAAATATTAAGCTTCCAGTTATCATCAAAATTCCTCCATATTCTCAGGATCCTCTAATTCTAGAGAAAGAACCCAGCACCAAAGTACATTCCACCAATTTAATGATAGATAGGATGGCCACCTAATTTTTCTACCCCAAAGACCTCCTAAAGCAGAGATTTTCAACTCTTAACCCAAGGTCCATGGATAGACTATAGGGGACCTGTGAATTTGATTGGAGATTCTACATATTTTACTTCATTTTTAGTAACAACTCACTGAAATTTAGCATGTTATTTAACTATGAGTAAGCACAAAAACTATAGTGAAATCAATGGTACCTGTTACTTTGTCACAAACAGAAATCACAGATATTTTTATACCATATTACTATTGGTCTAGATATCTCAAAATATGCTCATATTGTTTCAATATAATGGAAGTTATTAGTCCCATTAGATCTTGTTAATAAAATGTATATGTATTGCTATATCACAAGTTTGTTTTTTTAATATGATGATATATTTCAATATAATTATATATATTGAAAGCATATATAATAGATTTGGGTTCCTTTGTAGTCCTAGTTATTTTAATTTTTATTTCACCTGGCCTCCAAAGTAAACATGGTATATGGGGGTACAGGGTACCAAAAAATGAAAGAAAAAAAAAAGAGAGAGAGAGAAATTCAGAGGCTTTATTCAGGACTGATGGACTTTGGGGGCTGTTTGCACAGGTGAGTATATGGCCTTGCAGGAAAAGAGTATATGGCCTTGCACATAAAAATCACACTTGATTAATGTTATGCTGCTAACCAGGAACCAGAGGAGAGCCATGTTTGAAAGCTGTGCCACCACGTTCACAAGCCCATTTCCTGAGAGGGGTATGGCAAAGACTTGGACTCTAAGTGTCATGGACACAGTGTACAGGCACAGATGTGCATATCATGTTCCTCTCCCCAATCCCTTCTCCATCATTCATTTCCTATTTCTTCACATTAAATTAGAATGATCTCTTCTGTGTCCTCTAAATTTCATTTTTCCCCATCCTATCCCTATTTCTCAATGTTGATCTGCTAGGTTTCCTTCCTTGTCCCTCTGATATATTTATTATGCTCCCTGCCTCCCTTATGGATGACACTTACAGCCACCAGCTGCTCTGTGGGAGCATGTGACTTTAATAGCTTCAGATGTCCCCAGACCACACCAGCTGTCCTATAACAGGTGGCATCAGAGTACAGAGAGGAGGCATGCCCACAGGTGGAGGCAGCACAGCTTCCTCTCTGGGAATTCCCTGGTGAGTCAGTCTGGCTCACAGCAACTATGCAAGCCAGCAGCAAATATTTCCCGGGTTCAGATTCAGATCTCCTCACATTATAGTCTGAATTCTGCTCACTGGAAGACTTTATTTTTATTTTATTTTATTTTATTTTTATTTTGAGACAGGGTCTCGCTCTGTTGCCCAGGCTAGAGTGCAGTGGTGCAATCTTGACTCACTGCAACCTCCACCTCCTGGGTTCAAGCAACTCTACTGCCTCAGCCTCCCAAGTAGCTAGGATTAAAGGCACGTGCCACAACACCCAGCTAATTTTTGTACTTTTAGCAGAGACAGGATTTTGCCACGTTGGCCAAGCTGGTTTCTAACAGCTGGAGGACTTCACAAGCTGTCAATAAAATCAGTGCCAAAAGAGAAGAAATCAGTGTCCAGAAAATAAACCTAGAACAGGCTGAATCTGTATGGAGAAAAGAGCACATGGCCGGGTGTGGTGGCTCATGCCTGTAAACCCAGCACCTTGGGAAGCCGAGGCGGGTCGATCACGAGGTCAGGAGTTTGAGATTAGCCTGACCAATGTGTAACCCTGTCTCTACTAAAAATGCAAAAATTAGCCAGGTATGGTGGTGTGTGCCTGTAATCCCAGCTACTCTGGAGGCTGAGGCAGGATAATCGCTTGAACCTGGGAGGCGGAGGTTGCAGTAAGCCCAGATCACACCATTGCACTCCAGCCTGTGTAAGAAAGCGAAACTCCGTCTCAAAAAAACAAAAGAGAAAAGAACACATATTGACAGACAACAGAATGCCTCCCACATTGGAAGAGTGGTGACAAGGAAGGAAGGGAGAGAAAAAGGAAGAAAGGAAGCTGCAGGTCACTTCTCATTAGGACATCATCCATGTTATCTGAAAAACAGAGGAAAAAAGATGGGCAACCACCAACAAGTGGCCAAGCTTCTTCACTTAATAGACATGGGTTAGCTACACCAAAGTTTAAATTTGTATTGCTATCCTATTCTGATTATCCGACATAGCAGCTCTTCCAGAACAAATTTTAAATTGACCATTCTACAGAATATGTTGTTTCCTTCTGCCTCACAGGAAGATACTCACGTCACAGAGAGACACAGAATTACAACTGTTGAAAGCAGTGTGTGTTGCTGCCAATACAATTATTTACAAATGCCAATCAGACCATGTCATTTTATTGCACAACACCTTGCAAGCGAGCCACATTGCACTGGGAATAAAGGCCAAGGTCCTTTCTACAGTTTCCCTTTCTGACCCGGCTGCAGTCGACTTCTCCATCTATTCTTGGGCCAACCCCACCCAACTTCAATCACTGGCCTCTTTTTTTGTTGCCCAAGCAAATCATATTTTCCCATTCAGAGCCTTTTCTTTTCTTATTCCTTGGCCTGGACCATTTAACTACCAAATCTTTCCATGACTAGCCTCCATAGCAAAGACAGCTTCTTGACCACAAAACTATACTACTCCACGTCCTAATCCCCTCCATTTCATTACCCTACTTCATTTTCTTCAGAGTACCAATCTTGTATGAAATTCTTATTTATTTGCTTACCTTCCTCTGTCTTCTCCGTGACAGCAAGAACTTTAACTGCCTTTTCCACAGCCATACTCCCAGCAGTTAGAGCTGCTCACACACGGCACTCAATATATATTTGTGTGGATCAAGTAAATATTAAATGACCATACAGGCTTGGAATGAGTTAATGGTCTCACCCATTTCCCAAGCTCTGATAGTTGGAGCTTTAATGTGACATCAGAGGTCAGCACACGAACACAGTCGGAGAACGGCTCTCCTTTCTGGAGATAAAAGTATACCAGTAACATCAAAGTGTTTTATTTTGTATCATCTAGTCAGAATCATCAGCACTTCCTGCCTACCACAAGAGGGGGATTGGAGGGGAGTGCTATACAGTTAATTTTGAGCTATGGTACAAAAAAACACATTAACTTGTTAGGGAAAAATACCACTATTGCCATGTCATACACTAAGAAGCAGCAAGCACCAAAGAATAAGGATCAGTTTCTAAGTCAGAATCATACCTCAGCTCTTCCATCTCTGTTATTGACTGAATTGTGCCTTCCCCTCAAAAAATTTATATGTTGAAGCCCTAACCCCTAATGTGACTGGATTTTGAGATTAGATCCTTTAAGGAGGTGATTAAGGTTAAATGAGACCTATAGTGTATGGCCCTCATCAGACAGGACTAGTGACCTCCAAATTAAAGAGGAAGATACATCAGAGATCAATCGATCTCTATCTTTCTCTTTCTCTTTTTATGCAGAGTACCACAGAAGGTGCCCAAAGGTCATTGTGAAGCCTACAAAGGCCTACTATGATCTGCCCATCAATGAATCACCTATCTGCACCCTAACTAATCACTGAAGATATTTGTCAATATGAAGGCAACTGAATAACCAATTAAGAAGACAAAATGGTTTATCAGCACCATGTAGAACATACAATTTAGTAGTAAGACTAAATCAACTATCAAATAAACAAATAAATTGGAAGGAGGCTTTTCAACCCTGACCAATAGATTTGTCTTTATAGACACGGCATTTATGAATTTGGAATATTCGAAAAACTAAATAAATTATCTAGTAATCAATATTCAGTAATCATCTGAATACCAAATAGCATAATTTACTTTTAAGCAAATGTTGTTCCTTTAGGGAACTCACATCCTATGTCTTATGCCTCAGGTCTCTCGCATGTAAAAAGGGAAAGTTGGCATGCCTTATTGTAAAGGCATTTCTAGCTCTCAGAGTCTAGTAAGAATCCTCTCTCCTACCTGACCTCCACTGCCCCCACCTTGTGATCAGTTGCACACACTTACAGGTCATCCACCTACAGTCAGCAGTACAGTCTGGATCAATGAAATCAGACAAAGTTTATGTCTTCAAAACACCCCCAGTACTTTAATCTCTCAGTAATTCAACCTCTTCTAAAGTTAGGATTGGAGGGTGATATTAGCATATAACTATGGGGCTTGTGTTCATTCTCTGGCAGGGAATGTAAACTGACAGTGCTAATAACATATTTTCCATGGCTCAGATCATCATCATTGCACCAGAAAACCTGTTTTGATATAACTTAGCCCACCCCTATGTGAGCTAAATTCCAAGTACTATTAAAGATTTACATAGTGTCTGGTCCCAGCGGAGCATGCAAAGAGCCTTAGTGCCTGGGAAAGGCTTACAGAGGCTTTATGGGTGCTTACATCTGGATCCTGAGTGAACGACAAAAGAGAAGGGCTGGATTTGCTGTGCGTGTTCACTAAAATAGCCTGAAGGATGTGTTTTCTTTTTTTAAAAGATGAGGGTGTTAAGTGGGTATTTTATTTTTTCCTGAAAGGTTTGAACTTGCAGATGAAGCATTTGGTCAGACAACCAAAAGGATTCGTGTCCTTCTGATAACACCCAGAACTGTGTTCTATGCCCTGCAGAAATCTCCACAGTATTCTCTTGATGTGATTTCCAGTCAAGAGTCTGACAACATGAAAAAGCACATTTGGGTCCCTAATACTTTCCTATTGCTGAAGCTTCCAACAGCATGTCCAAAACAATTCTTAATATTTATTTTGTGTACTTTTTCTTTCCTTGTTAACTGACAAAAATTATAAATATTTACGGTGTACATGATGTTTTGAATGTGTATACATTATGAAATGGCATAATTGAGCTACTTAGCATATGTACTACCTCACATACCTTTTTGTGGTAAAAACATTTGAAATCTACTTTATTAGAATTTTAAAGAATAAAATATTTTGTCATTAACTATAGTCACCATGATTTACATCTCTGAACTTATTCCTCCTGTCTGAATAAAATTTTGTATTCTTTGACTAATATCTCTCCAGTGTCACTTTTAAAAAAATCACTTTGATGTAAAGGAGGTGATTAAGGTTAAATGAGACCTATAGTGTATGGCCCTAATCAGACAGGACTAGTGACCCCCAAATTAAAGAGGAAGATACATCAGAGATCAATCAATGAATGTTTTCCCACTCATCTTACCATGCACTAAAACCCATTTTATACCACAATTAGAAACATGTAAATACTAAAATCTTTGTGTAATTGTTTGCCATACATTTGTATGTTTCAACAGTTGTTAATTATAAACACAGAGGTTTCATCTATGCTTTTAAGAAATTATACTATTTGGCCAGGTGCGGTGGCTCACACCTGTAATCCCAGCACTTTGGAAGGCCGAGGTGAGCAGATCACGAGGTCAGGAGTTCGAGACTAGCCTGACCAATATGGAGAAACCCCATCTCTACTAAAAATACAAAAATTAGCCAGGCGTGGTGGTGAGTGCCTGTAATCCCAACTACTCAGGAGGCTAAGGCAGGAGAATTGCTTGAACCTTGAGGCAGGAGTTGCAGTGAGCTGAGATCATGCCCTTGCACTCCAGCCTGGGCAACAGAGTAAGACTCTGTCTCGAAAAAAAAAAAAAAAGAAAACAAATTATGCTATTTAATGGACTTGTGCTTTTGAATGACTGTAAAGCAAGAAAAAAGATTCATTGGCATGAACACTGTATATCTCTCTATATATACTTATAAGTCTAGAGATATCTATATATAGAGAGTTTACAATTAGAGATCTCTATATACATAGATATATATCACACATCAAAGTGATTTTTATTATAGAAAGTAATATTGTTCATAATATAAAACACTAACATAGAAAAATATATAATAAAAAGTCAAACTTTAAATTCTTATTCTCCTCCCCATTTTCCATTTTAACTCTCCAGAAATAACAAAACGTTTTTTCTTTCCATAATTTTTTCCAATAAAACCCAAGTATGTGTATAAAAATATACATGTATATATAAGCATGCATATACACACACACACAAACACATCTGTGTGTATTTAGCTATATATACTACATGTATCTTTCTTTATTAACTGGTGCTGATAACTATGCTAGAAGCCAATTGTATAAACTGGATTTTTGGCAGGGAACCCAGAAATAAAATCATGCCATTTTACATGGCTGGATTTTCCAATAGGAAAAAAATATGTGGCCGGGCATGGTGGCTCATGCCTGTAATCCCAGCACTGTGGGAGGCTGTAGGGGGTGGATCACCTGAGGTCAGGAGTTTGAGACCAGCCTGAGCAAAATGGTGAAACCCTGTCTCTATTAAAACCACAAAAAAATTAGTCAGGTGTGGTGGCAGGTGCCTGTAATCTCAGCTATTCAAGACGCTGAGCGAGGAGAATTGCTTGAACCCGGGAAGCACAGCTTGCAGTAAGCCGAGATAGCACCATTGCACTCCAGCCTGGGTGACAAGAGCAAAACTCCGTCTCAAAAAAAAAAGTGTGTGTATGTGTGTTTATACTTTCTATTGCTGAGCATATGGATTATGTGCTAAACATATTTAATATTTATATTATACATGTCTAATATTTATTATATAAATATACTAATTATATATTAATAATTATATTGTAACTTCATTATGTGTATATTTATATTAAATATATTTATAGTATTTATATATTATTTATATTATACATTATATCATATTTACATAACATTTAATATATATTATATATGTTTAGCAACAGAAGTTATAAGCATCATAACTATTCATTATTTAGTATTTACTATTTACCAAGGCAGTGCCTAGCACTAAACAAGCATATTACCTATATTATCTCATTGAAAACTCACAATAACTCCATGAGAGATGTATTAGTCAGATTTTACAGATAAATAACTGAAAATTAAAGAAGTTAAATAATTGGAATCAATTTCTGATCCGTGCAGGATTGCAGAGCCAACAATGTTAATTAGTATACCTTTTTGTTAGATTTGTAACATTGGGAACCAATGATAAATAAAAAATACATTTTCTCAGAAAATATGAGAAGACAAAGAAAACTATTTGTTAGTATAAAGGTGAAGATAAAATAATTTTTTGCCCACAGAGGAATTTACTAAATAAATTCCAAAAATGAAAGTTATTTTATAAGCAAGTTATGCCATACCATTCCCAGCCATTTCCCCTAGAGGGCAGCAGTGGGGCAAATGAAAGCCTTTAAAGACAGTAGGCAATGTTTGTCAACTTTGGTGACTGCGTCTTTTTAAACTTCCCTTTCCCGGTCCTACCACATTTGCCAATTCCTTGGATTGAGACAAGCCAGTAGACCTTGCTGACTTTCTTTCCTCATACTGCCATCTCTTCCAGTTCTCCTTTGCAGTCACTCCATTTATGGATCCTTCTCTCTTTCCCCAGCCCCCAGCCTTCCACCCCACCATAACCTCACCAGCTCAAAACAAAAGCCTATACTCTAGCGGAAAAGACTGCAATGGGGGAAACACTGAAATTTTATTCTTCCTAGGAGAAGATGACTCTTTCTCACTGCAGCCCATGCCACCCTTCCTTTCTCATCCAAGGAATAGGAGGGGGAGCCATATTCAACCAGAGACAGGGCTACCAAAAAAAAAAAAAAAAATCTGGAATGCTGTAGCCAAGAAAAGGAGTAGGGGGCATGGAGGAAGAGAGAAATGCTATAGCCCTAGAGGAGGAACACAAACACTTGTGAAAGACACACCCCAAAACACAGGCCTGGTAATAGACTGAGACTTAATCAAAAAATTAAAGCATAGCGGGCCGGGCACGGTGGCTCAGGCTATAATCCCAGCACTTTGGGAGGCCGAGGTGGGCTGATCACCAGGTCAAGAGATCAAGACCATCATGGCCAACATGGTGAAACCCCGTCTCTACTAAAAAATACAAAAATTAGCTGGGCGAGGTGGTGCACGCCTGTAGTCCCAGCTACTCGGGCAGCTGAGGCAGGAGAATTGCTTGAACCCAGGAGGCGGATGTTGCAGTGAGCCAGGATCATGCCACTGCACTCCAGCCTGGCAACAAAGTGAGACTCCATCTCAAAAAAATAAAAAAAAGAAAAAGAAAATGAAAGCATACTCTTCCCAACACCCACCACCACACCAGCAAGACCCAGTATAATAATGGTGGATTCAAGTGAAAAGAACTGCAAGACATAACTCTTCCTTGAGAACAATACAGAGATAATCCCAAAGCCAAGAAACAAAAAGAAATAAGATACTACTGGAATTTGATGCCTCTGATAGCTGTCACTACAACAAATATTAAACACTTTCTATCTCCTCACCATAATTTAAAACAAATTATTGTAATAAAGACCTATTTATCTCATTATCTGTTACCCATAAAACACATCCAGCTTTCAGAAAAAATACAAACTATGCCAAAGACAAGAAAAGACACACTCTAAAGAGACAAAGTAATCATCAGAACCAAACTCAAATATGACACAAATGTTAGAATTATCAAAGAATTTAAAATAGCTAAAATTAATATGTTAAAGGCTACAGTTGAAAAGATAGATAACCAGCTAGACTGGTATTGTCTGCCAAGAGATAGAAACTCTAAACACAAACCAAAGGAAATGCTAGAAATCAAAAACACTGTAACAAAAATAAAGAATGTCTTCAATGGGTCTTTCATGAGACTCAGCATAGCTGAGGAAACAATCAGTGAACTTGAAGACAGGTCATCTGAAACTTCCGTAACTGAAATTCCAAAAGAAAAAGAAGTAAAGTAAAAAAAGGAACAGAACATGCAAGAACTGTGAGGCAATATTAAAAATAGTAGTGTACATGTAATTAGAATATCAGAAGGAGAAGAAAAAGGTAATAGGGCAGAAGGAATATTTGATGTAACAATGACAAGGAACTTCCCAAAATTAATGACAGACAGCAAACCACAGCTCTATGAGGTTCAAAGAATAAAAAGTTATTTTTAAAAACGAAGGTAAACATCGAAAGATAACACTTAAGCATATCACAGTCAAAATGAACAAAACCAAAGACAAAAAGAAATTATTGAAGGAAGCTAGAAGAATAAAGTATCTTAACTATAGAGGAAAAAAGATCAAAATTATAGACTTCCCATCAGAAACTACACAAGCAAAAACAAAGTGAAATCTTTAAAATGTTGAAACTAAAAAAAGAAAATACCAACCTTGAATTCTACATTTAACAAAATTATTATTTATTTATTATTATTATTTTGAGACAGGGTCTCACTCTGTCACCCAGGCTAAAGTGCAGTGGCATGATCAGGTCTCAACTGCAACCTCAACCTCCTAGGCTCAAGGTATCCTCCCACCTCAGCCACCCAAGTAGCTGAGACTACAGGTGTAAGCCACCATGTGTGGCTAATTGTTTGCATTTTTTAGTAGAGATGGGGTTTCACCATGTTGTCCAGGCTGATCTTGAACTCCTGGACTCATGCCATCCACACACCTCAGCCTCCCAAAGTGCTAGGACTACAGGCAGGAGCCACCAAACCAGACCTAAAATTATTTTTCAAAAGTGAAATAAATACCTCCTCAGACAGAGAATCCATTGCCAGCAAATCTGTCCCACAATTAATGTTTGGTGTTTTGCTTTGGCTTTGTTTGTATAAATGTATGGGGTACAAGTACAATTTTGTCACATGAATCTATTGCATAAAATCAGGGCTTTTAGTGTATCTGTCACCCAAATAACATACATTGTACCCATTAAGTAATTTCTTCATCCACACCCCTTCCATACTCCCCACATTGCCAAATCTCTATTTACCATCATTCTGTACTCTATGTTCAAGTGCACACATTATCGCCCACGTATAAGCAAGAAGATGCAATATTTGTCTTTGTTTCTGAGTTGTTTTCACTTAAAATAATGGCTTCCAGTTCCATTTATTTTGCTGCAAAAGACGTGATTTCATTCTTTATTATAGCTGAATAGTATTACCTAGGCAAAGAATTTATGTCTAAGACCTCAAAAGCATAGGCAACAAAAACAAAAACAGACAAATGGGACTTAATTAAAACTAAAAAGCTCTGCACAGCAAAAGAAATAATCAAGAAATAGACAAATTGCAAAGTGGGGAAAAATATTTGCAAACTCTCCATTCAACAGGTGACTAATATCCAGAATTTACAAAGAACTCAAACACTCCAAAAAAATATTAAAAGAAGTTTTTCAGGCAGATGGAAATTTAAAGAGGTAAAAAAAACTTGGATCTACATAAGGGAAGAGCATCAGAGAAAGAATAAAGGTAAAAAATTTTTTCTTACTCTTAACTGATCTACAAGACAACTGCTCAAAGCCATAATAGCAACAATGTCTTAGGTGATTATAGCATAAGAATAAGTAAAATAAATCACAGTAATATCACGAGGGACAGGAAAGAGTTATTGGGAACAGTCTGGTGGAACCTCTCCACACTACACATGAAATGGTATAGTACTATTTGAAGATGAACTTAGACATATATTGTAAATCACAGCAATCACTAAAAATGTTTTTTTTAAAAGAAATATAAAAGATATCAAGACAGAAGAGGAAACTGAATTATGTAAAATAAAACCAGAAAAGGAGGCGGAAAGAACTAATGCAGTAAGTAGAAAATAATTTCAAATATGGTAAAACATAATGCTGCTGTATCTGTAACCACTTTAAATATGAACAGTCTAAACAGGCCAATTAAAAGACAGTGACTGCTGTATTGGAGAAAAAGAAAAGCTGCAACTATGTGCTATACAGAAAGCCCACTTTAAATATAAGTAAGCTCTTACAAATTGTGATCATATATAGTCCTCTCAAATTGTATATATATAAATTGCATAAGTGTTACCCTCCAGAAAGATCTAGAAAGTGACACTTGAAAGGAAAGAAGATCTTTGCTATAAGAAGAATATGTTAGTTTCCTAGGTCTGCTATAGGAAATTACCAGCAAATTAGTGGCTTAAACCAAGAGAAATTTATTCTCTCACAGTTCTGAGGATTAGGAGTCCAAAATCCAGACTGTGTTAGGGGCATGATCCCTGCGAAGGCTCTAAGGAAGAATCCTTCCTGCCTCTTCTCTGGCGGCTCCCAGCAATCCTTGGCATTATTTGCCTGGCAGCTGTATCACTCCCAGTTCTGCCTCTGTCTTCACATGGCCTCCATCTCTCTGTGTCTATGTCCTTTTCTCTCTTCTTATAAAGATGCCATTGATTGGATTTAAGGTCCACCCTAAATCTGGTATAATAGCATGTTCAGATCCTTAACTAATTACATCTAAAACGAGCTATTTCCAACTATCGTGACATTCTGAGGTCCCAGGTGGATGGGATTTTTTTCAATTAATTTATTTTTAATTAACAAAAATTATATCTGTATATATAGAATATAAAACATGATGTTTTAAAATATGTATATGTTGCAAAATGGCTAAAATAGCTAATTAACATGTGAAACCAACCTGATAGTCTCATAGATGTTTTGCATTATTTATAAAGATAGAAGTTGAAACTTCTGGTCTTAAAGCTTGAAATTTACATTTGTTTTGTCTGAGTTCCTTCCTCAGGAAATGACCGTCAAGCCTCTCAAAAAAAAAAAAAGTATCAAAAAACCGAAACTGGTAAGATCACCACATCCAAAAGGTGAGATGCTGGACCCCTCATTTGTCATGGTCCTGTTTTCTTATACATTGTTACATTTCTTTCTTGCTATAAACCCCTAGTTTTAGTAAGTCAGGGGGATGGATTTGAGACTGAGCTACCATCTCCTCAGCCACAGCACCTGATTAAAGCCTTCTTCCTTGGCAATATCCCTCATCTCAGTTGTTGGCTTTATGTGAGGCATGCAGTGAGACCTTGACTGAACCCCTGGTGTTCTGGTAACATTGGAATTACCTCACACAATCTACTCTCACTGAGAGTAGATTAACTATAGTCACCATGATGCACAATAGATCTCTTGAACTAATTCCGGTTTAGCTGAAAGTTTGTATCCTTAGACCAACATCTCTTCAACTACCTTTCCCCTAGTCCCTAGTAACCACCATTCTATTCTTTGCTTCTGTGAGTTCAACTTTAGATTCCAGTAGACATGAATTTAGGGGACACTAATCAGTCCACTACAAAGATTGAGGTTAAAAAAAAAACTGACTTAATGAGTTTTATTTTGGTTTAGTTTTCTTTGTGGCTTTTGTGCTAATAAAAGTGTGCCCTAATAAAAGAGGGGAAGGCAGAAGAGAGCTCCCCCTCAAACACAGCATTTCCAATTTTTGTCAATTGTCAACTTTTCCTGTAAGTGGCTCTTTCACTTCTTAATATGCTCACAAGTTTTTAGCCTTCATCTTTTTGTATTTTTTTTGAGACAGGTTCTCACTCTGTTGCTCAGGCTGGAATGCAGTGGTACAAACAGAGATCACTGCAGCCTCCCCCTTCTGGGCTCAAGCAATCCTCCCTCCTTAGTCTCCCTAGTAGCTAGGACTATAGGCATGTAGCACCAGGCCCAGCTAACTTTTTAAATTTTTTGTAGAGACAAGGTCTCACTATGTTGCTCAAGCTGATCTCGAACTCAAGCTCAAGCAATCCTCCCACATTGTCTTCCCAAAGTGCTGGGATTACAGGCATAAGCCAGGCACCCAGCCTTTTTGCCTTCATCTCACCAGATGCTCAAAGGCTACAGGTGGGAAACCCCAAGCAGGCCCTCAGCTCTGGCATTGTTCCAGACACTACTCTGCTCCTGTTTGGTCCTCCAAAGGCAAGAGCACTGTCCCCAGTGGAACCCTAAAACCCTGAGCACTTAATTTGCATGAGAGGAGAAAAAAGAACAGAAGGAAAGAAATAGAAATATGGCCTCTTTCCTCTCCCTAGGGAGGCTCCATTCTCCAAGCAAATGGCCTACATGTGTGCCATAATTTCCTACACCAATTTCTTGGTCCTGATGGTGAAACTATTTCCAAAGGGAAAGGAAAATTTGCTTATATCAGTGTCCCATGGCTGGTGTAACAAATTATCACACACTGGTGGCTTAGAATAATACAAATGTATGGTTAGGCACGGTGGCTTATGCCTGTAACCCCAACACCTTGGGAGGCTGAGGCAGGCGGTTCATGAAGTCAGGAGTTTGAGACCAGCCTAGACAATATGGTGAAACCCCATCTCTAATAAAAACACAAAAATTACCCAGGTGTGGTGGCGGGCACCTGTAATCCCAGGTACCTTGGAGCTGAGGCAAGAGAATCACTTGAACCAGGGAGACAGAGGTTGCAGTGAGTTGAAACCGTGCCATCCACTCCAGCCTGGGCGAGAGAGAGAGACTCTGTCTAAAAAAAAAAAAAAAAAAAAAAAACAGTGATACAAACGCATTCTCTCACAGTCTGGAAGTCAGAAGTCTAACAGCTGGTAGGGCTGGTTCCTTCTGTAGACTACAGGGAAGAATTTGTTTACTTGCTTTTTTTTATAGTTTAGTAGAGACGGGGTGCACTATGTTTGCCTCCTACATTCCTTGGCTCGTGTCCCTTTTTGTGAATCACTCCAATTTCTTGCTTCCAATGTAACACCTACTTTTGTAGTAACATCTCCCTCAATGATCCTCTTATAAGGACAATGTGATTACTTTTAGAGCCACCTGAATAAAGCCTTCTTCCTTGGCAATAGCCCTCATCTCAGTCATTGGCTTTCTGTGAGGCATGCAGTGGGACCTAGGCTGAACCCCCGGTGTTCTGATAACATACGTATTACCTCACACATTTATTTGGATGGATAATTCCTCTATCTCAAGATCATATCTTATCTTCAAGGTCCCTTTGGTATCGAAAACATTGTCAGGTTCCAGAAATTAGTGCCTAGACATCTTTGGGAGCCATTATTCAGCCCATTACAGTAAACCTTTCAGGTCTGAACAAAGCAGGGAAAACAAAATGACCACAGGTATTACCGGAAAGGGATCCAGATGCAGACCGAAAAGAGGGTTCTTGGATCTTGCAGAAGAAAGAATTCAGGGTGAGTCTATAAAGTGAAAGCAAGTTTATTAAGAAAGTAAAGGAATAAAAGAATGGTTACTCCCCAGACAGAGCAGCCCCGAGGGCTGCTGGTTACCCATTTTTATGGGTATTTCTTGATTATATGCTAAATAAGGAGTGTATTATTCATACCTCCCCTTTTAGACCATATAGAATAACTTCCTGACATTGCCATAGCATTTGTAAACTCTCATTGCCATCTTGGTTTTGGTGAGTTTTGGCTGGCTTCTTTATTGCAACCTGGTGTGCGAGTGTGTGTGTGTGTGCGTGCGTGCGTGAGACAGAGTCTCACTCTGTCGCCTAGGCTGGAGTGCAGTGGCATGATCTTGGCTCACCGCAATCTCCGCCTCCCGGGTTCAAGCAATTCTCCTGCCTCAGCCTCCTGAGTGGCTGGGATTACAGGCGCCCACCACCACACCCAGCTAATTTTTGTATTTTTAGTAGAGATGAGGTTTCACCATGTTGTCCAGGTTGGTCTCAACTCCTGACCTCAGGTGATCCAGCGCCTTGGCCTCCCAAAGTGCTAGAATTACAGGCATGAGCCACTGTGCCCAGCCTATTGCAACCTGTTGTATCAGCAAGGTCTTTATGACCTGTACTTTGTGCTGACCACCTATCTTACCTGACTTAGAATGCCTTAACTGTCTGAGAATGCAGCCCAGTAGGTCTCAGCCTCATTTTATCCAGCCCCTATTCAAGATGGAGTTGCTCTGGTTCATACGCCTCTGACACAGGTATATTTCTGGATCTGGCCATTCACATCCAGAAGAATATGATAAAGCTTAAAACCAAGCCTCTCAGTAACTACAAAAGATACCAAAGAACTCTAAGACAAAATTAATTCAAAGACTTCAGTTCCACAAGATGTACACATAAAAACTGTTTGTAAATGCTAGCCTCCTCAGTTTTGCAAAATAAAGAAGTCAGTTGTCATTGTTCTTTGTAATTCTGACAAATTCAACAGACACTAATTGCAAAATAGTTGTCTTTATAAACTTTCAACATTAACTCACAGGTAGGGTTTGATTTTTCAACTTGAAAATTTATTTTGAACAGCAGAAAAAAACATTTTATTTTCCCATGGAAGTTGTCTGGATTGGCATTCTTTAGTGAAATAATAAGCTTGAACTTTAAAAAATTTATTTTAGGGCATGAAGATGTCTTTGACATATATTCCTGTCACCCCTGGTGATGGGGCCCTAGTATTATTAGAAGCAGGCCTGGAAGCTAAGAGAAGGTGGCTCGTTTAGATGACAGGAATGGGAAGGGGAGTAGGAGGTTATTGGTCTAAATATAGATAGAAATGACATGTATAACATTGTAACAATTAGTACTATTGACACCAATGACTAAGAATGAATGCCAGCTGAAAACAAGTCCCGCACCCTTACTCGCACGTATCTGTTGCTATCAGCTCTGAATATGAAGCAAAATTATCACAAGGAAATAAACATATTCGTAGTGTCGGTTCAGTAGTCTTCCATTTCTGGACTTCTTTTTGGCACTACAGCTTATATAATTTTTCTAAATGTTTTTTAAAATCACATTCATAGGGATGGGGAACAAGAGAGCTCCAAACATATCAGCTTTAAGGGGACATAACATCCCTTTGGAGATAGGGATGGAGATGGGGATGAGAATGAGCATCTGAGGGTCAAGGTCAATGTAACTGGCAGTTGGGTTCCATCCCACAACATAAAAAGGCTCCTATTATCTCATTCTCTTTTGCTAAATTGTAACTATGGCCATCTATATATAGCCACTATATATGTATGATATGTATATATATATGATATGTGTATATATATATATGAGATATATATATATATATCTTCTCAGTAACTATACTCTCTCTCTCTCTCTCTCTATATATATATATATATATAGCTTCTTGGTAACTACAAAGCATATCAAAGATATATATATCTCCCAAGAGTCCAGGGCCAGCCTGGGCAACATAGTGAGACTCCATCTCCACAAATGAAAAATAAATTAGCTACGTGTGTTGGCATGTGCCTGTTGTCCCAGGTACTCAAGAGACTAAGGCAGGTAGATCACTTGAGCCCAGGAGATTGAGGCTGCAGTGAGCCGTTACACCGCTGTAATCTAGCCTGACTGACAGATCAAGAACTTGACTCAACAAAATCATATATATATACACATATATCTCCACAGTTACAGAAACATATATATGTATATATTTCTGTTAAGTCTTATCTTTCCTGTCATTTGATCCATGGCTTCTCTACCATCCCCACCCCTCCCCCTTCTCTCTCACTTGCATGTGTACACACACTCCTCCCTCTCTTCCTGGACCTTCCTTACTCCCCCAGATTAAATTCTACTTTCTAGCTGAATGCTTCCAAATCTATAACCCCAATCAGACTCTTCTCTCCAACATGAGCTCCATTTTGGAAATGTTTTAGCGTTACATAAAATTTAATGTGTCTCAATGAACTTACCATCTTCTCTCTCTCATTTGTCTATTTATGTTGATGGTCTCGCCTTCTTCCAAAACCCATGTGGCTACAAAGCTATTATTCCAAGACTAGATACCATGCAGGAAATAGAAGAGTGGATCTAAAAGAAGTAATCATCTAGAGACTGTATTGGTCATTGATCAAGACAGGAACTGATTCACCCACAATGCATGTGATACCTCAAAATGTTCTCATTAGCTCTTCTCTCTACCAATGCTGAGGCAATATGGCAGGCATTGTGTTTAACCAAAGAGGATCAAGACAATAGCTTTGTGCTGGGCATGCTGGCTCATACCTGTAATCCCAGCACTTTGGGATGCTGAGGCAGGAGGATCGCTTGAGCCCCAGAGTCCAAGACCAGCCTGGGCAACATAGTTAAGACCCCATCTCCACAAATGAAAAATAAATTAGCCATGTGTAGTAGCATGTGCCTGTGGTCCCAGCTACTCAAGAGGCTAAGGCAGGTAGATCACTTGAGGCCAGGAATTTGAGGCTGCAGTGAGCTGTGGTCACACCACTGTACTCCAGCAGCCTGAGTGACAGAACAAGACCCTGACTCCAAAAAAAACAAGACCATGTATTTACTAACAAATATAACCTATGCATATGCTGAAAGCTCCAAAAGAATTGGGATATTTAATGGAAATGAAGCAGGAAAAGCCTCAAGAAAACAAGCTAATGGGCCAGACCCAGTGGCTCACGCCTGTAATCCCAATACTTTGGGAGGACGAGGTGGGAAGATCACAAGGTCAGGAGTTCAAGACCAACCTGGCCAATATGGTGAAACCCCGTCTCTACTAAAAAACATAAAAATTAGTCGGTCATGGTGGAGGGCACCTGTAGTCCCAGCTACTCAGGAGGCTGATGCAGGAGACTCGATTGAACCCAGGAAGCAGAGGTTGCAGTGAGCCAAGATGCGCCACTGCACTCCAGCCTGGGCAACAGAGTGAGACTCCAGCTCACAAAAAAAGAAAAGAAGAAAGAAAAGAAACTAATGAGCCTAATGACACATTTTGAAATCTAACACCTTACTTTCATACTGGGCTGTATAAAGTACTTTCACTTATTTCCTTATTAAAATTATCTTATTAAAACCTGTAATACTGGTATTAAATCCCATATTTTACTAATGAAGAAAATGAGGCTTGGATTCAGTTCTCTTTCCATTTGACTGTTGTGAAAAAAAAAATGCCATTTTGCCTTTTTTGCAATAATACAATCAACTTAGCTGATTCAGAGAACCATGAAAATAAACAAAAACTATCTGATTTTTTAATGACTTGATAAGTCAGTTTATTCAAAATTACTGATTCAGAATCTGCATGTAGACAAATTAAAATGCCACAGGGCCTGTGTTGGAAAAATAGTACTTAAACTTGCACCACATCTCACCAGCTGCCCCATCTCATCACATAGTCTAGGCTACAGCTCCACTCTTGTGAGCACTTAGGGCCACTGACATTAGTCACTCCAGGTCCTTATGAAACACAGAGTGATAGCACTGCTCATAATACAGGCAGGCAGGGCAACAGCTAATTAACAGATGAAAGATGAATAGAAGTTTTAAGGCATTCTGTAAATTTGGCCAGGCCAATCTGAAACAATAACCACAAAGTCCTCAGAGATCAATAATTTTCAATATATCGACCAGGATTTATCCTTTACTCCTAAACTTCTGACTGCTTACTTCTGGAAGTGGCAATTCCAGAAGCTTCTTTCCTGTAGAATACAAACTCACATATAAAGAATAAGACTAACCAGGTCTCTCAACTCCTCCAACCATCTGGTAAGGTGGGCAGGTGTGGTAGAGTCAAAGAGCATGAACTTCCAGCTCTGATCCCATGTGTCAGGTTTCTATAACATGACCCAACATGATACCACTAAAACCTGGCACAAACATAGAAAAGTTTCCTTCTGTTCAGACTCCAGGTCAAGAGCCACATTGGCAGGCAGCAGGCATTTCTGTTGGCTTGGTCTCCTATGAGGCAGATTGCCCAAGTTGCAGAGGGAGTGTTGATTTTATAACAGACCCAAATGAGCTACAGGGCCGGGACCCCATTTAAATTAGGCTGAGTGCCAGGTAAGACTTTGGTGGCAGAAGTAATGTGAAAAGCCACGTCCCCAGTCCCCAAGTCTTGGAACACACCCGGAAATCCATAAATCAAAGAGTTTCTTAAATTAGAAAGTTATACAGGAACATTACCATAGTTATTTTCCTTACCCTCAAAAACACTGAAAAGTGAAACAGAGCATTAATATAAGAAGGTAACATCTGTGTTTTTAGGATATGAATGCTCCACATCATATTCAGATGTTACTTGATAATTATAGATGCTACATAATATGATGACAACTAAAATGTGCTGAGTGCTTACTGTGTACTAATAACTATAGGAAGAGCATTTTCCAGTTTAATCCTCACAAAATTCTGAGACATAACTGCTATTTCTCCCCTTTTATAGTTTAAGAATCTGACGCTTCAAGGCCACATAACTAGTGATAAACTCTTTAACATCTATACAATATGCCGCTTACTCGTTTTCAATGTTTTAGAAAACTACAATACTAAATGTCATAAATACTGTAAGGCTGTAACTATATTTGCTCATTTTCAGGCAGTTTATTAATACCCTAAATACTTTTTGAAGATGGTATTTACTTATGTCTACACAGCGTACCACTATTCCTAGATTGTTTACTTCCAGAAAAATATATTTTATATATTACATTTGGAAATTATATTAAGTACCTTTCTACAAAACTCCTATAAGTACAAATTAATTCTATTATTCTAAATCTATCTGTAGCCTTCCTGCTCAAAGACTATGAACATGCTAAGAATAATGTGTGTCCTGGGATTTCCATTCGTGGACTGGAAAATCCAATCCAGTCCCCAATGACAGATGTTATTGTCAGATACAGCAGAAGAGAAACATCTCAATTTCCTTATATGATTTCTAATTTCTGTGGTTAGTCAAAGATGCATGTAGAATTGCAATATTCTAATTTCCATTTGCCTTCGTTTTCTCAATTCCACTTTCTACTTCATCCCTGCCTTGAGTCTTTTGCTTTAATTTGGTCAAACTGATAGAGAAGTATTTTAGAGGGGGAGAAAAATATATAAGGAGGCAGTTTTAGAGAGAGATTAAGAAGAAATTAGACAGTAGTTCAATAGTCTAAGAGTATTAAGATAGTTTTAAGATAAAATATACCTAGTCCAAGAATAATAAGAAACAAGGTTACCTTGTCATCATTGTAATAACCAACAGAAATACAGGATTATCATGTGTTGAGTGTTCTAGATACAGTATCTCACTCAATTCCCAAAACAAACCTGTAAGACAGATATTATTATCTCATTTGCGTTGGTGAGACTTCAAATTTTCCTGGCTCTGTAACATGTAGCTTACTCTCTGAAGGGCTTTATGCAGATCTCTATTTCTGCCTTTATCACATCATGGTGTAATTCATTATTTCTTTATCAATTAAAGTCTGATAGACTGTGAGCGCCATAAAACCAAGAGCTGGACCATCTTTATTTCCTTCTCCCCAGATTTTGTCAGGGTTCCAGACTACAGCGAGTACTCAGTTAATGCTTGCCAAGCTGCATCCATTAAAAGTAGAAAAAGGGGCCAGGAGCATTGGCTCACGCCTGTAATCCCAACACTTTGGGAGGCCAAGGTGGGCAGATCACAAGGTCAAGAGATCAAGACCATACTGGCTACCATATTAAAGCCCCATCTCTACTAAAAATACAAATAATTAGCCAGGTATGGTGGTGCACATGCCTGTAGTCCCAGCTACTTGGGTGGCTAAGGCAGGAGAATCGCTTGAACCCGGGAGGCAGCAGTTGAAGTGAGCCGAGAGCACACCCCTGCACTCCAGCCTGGGCAACAGAGCAGGACTCTGTCTCATTAAAAAAAAAAAAAGTAGAGAAAGGCAAAAAAAAAAGAAAACATAGGAGATCCAGAGTGTATTTGGGAGTTTCCAAATTAGAAACATAGTCTGTTTTGCTATTGTGAGAGAATGGTGGCCTCCAAACAACCTCCAGTGTCTAAATATTCTTGAAGTCCTAAAATAGCATGCATTAACAGAAATTGTGTTTGAATACAATTAATGTTGCTCAACAGTATGTCCCTGGGGCCTGGCACATAGTAGGAACTGAGTGCATTCTGTTTGTAAATGAACATCAAAAAGACTAGGAGACAGAGGGCTTCAATCTGTTAATATAAGCTTCACTTTTCTAGCAGGAGTGTTTCTTCACAGCTTATATGATCAAAGTCCCCGAGTACATGCTACTGCCCTTGACTACATCTAGCTTAGGACCACATGAAAGTCACTCCTTTTCCCAAGTGTGAGCTACTCATCTGCACAAGCTTTCTCTACTTTCTCATTATCCAGTTATTGTGAAAAACAAAGCAAAGACTTATTCAAATGAAGCACTTGACACCTCCACCATATTGCCTTCCTCCAGCAATAATGTTCATTTCCAGTTATGTTCAAGTTATAACCTATGCTGGTCCTCAGAATACAAATTGTGTTCCTTGATGATTCAATCCTATTATAGTCAATTGGTATGATGAAAGCTGCAGCTATAGGAGCAATGCCTGCATGTGGATTTCAGATGATCTACCATTCCATACAATAATGAATTGTAGATGTTTTCCTTTAGCCTAAGACACTGTGTTAGGTCCTTAGCACTGATGTCATATCCCTATAGAATAGAAGTAGAGGATTACCACACACACACACACACACACTCAGAAGGTCAATGAGCCTCGGCTGGAGTCTATGTTGCCGGCATGCAGTAGCTCCAGGAGAGACCCAGGGCCTCTTCCTCACGGAAGCAGAGCTATGCCAGTCCCCACACAGTAAGGAGAACAAAACTCCAACTGCTTGCAACCAGGGAAGGTAGGATGACTAGAGCACCCAAATGTGGAAAAGGACAGCCTGCACAGAAATCTTTCCAAGGGCTCTATGAGACAACAAAATAGGATTTGGGAGATGGCCACAAGGGACCATGGGATAATGCTTCTTACTCATGCATAGCCTGAAAAATCTTGAGTTTCTCCTCTTAATCAGAAGGACTCCGAAGGTTTCATCAAGGGTGATGATGGGCTACCTGCATCATCCACACCCTTTTCCATTCTGGCTAGGTAAATTGAGTTAAGAACACTGGCAAAAATTTTTGGAATTCATCAAACTCTTTGGATTGAAAGTCAAAATAAGCCTCTTTAAGTAATTATTTTCTGATTCTAGGGTCTGAGACAGCTCCCTTTCTGAATTAGAACAACACAGCGTCAATGGGCAATAAGTCTATTATTTGGAAGCTTAACCAAGCTGTGTGGAGCTGAGCTAATTAACAGATCTTATTGTTAGAAAAACTCCGGGTAGGCTTAATTTGGGCAGATAAAGCTAACAAACACTGATATACAGTTCTTTTAATATAGCAGATAAGTCATAATCTAATTTTGTGGTACATACAAATATCTTTACACTTGTTCTTATCTGAATACTACATATGAAATACAATGAGTGTGTGTCTGATCAAGTTAAAAACCATTCCTGTTGAACTAATCTTATAGTTAGTTTAACAACATTCTCATTAATAAACCTTGACTAAAGAGGAAAGATACTCTTAGTGACGTCTCTGAGTTACAAAGCATAGTTAAAGAATCATTACAAAAATAGGTTACTTGCGAAGATTGAAAAGAAAGTTAGTAAGCATTAAGTTATAGATTATCTTGTGTTTAAATAAACAAGTAAGGAAAGAATAAAGTCAGCTTTCTGATATCTTAATTTAAATATTGCTCAGGTAGTACTTGCAAAGAGTTCAGTGATCCTCCCTCAGAAGGAAGGCTGGAGAGAGAGAGAGAACATTGGTAGATTGCCTACTATGAGCCTGACCCTCATAGTAGATCTAAACTAATCTTCACATATATAGTCAATTTATAAGGAGGCTGCTTCCTCATTTAACCATATTGCACAAATATTTGAGTACTTACTCATGCTTGCCAGGTACCATTTTAGACACTGAAAATTCAACAGCAAATACAACAAAGTCTCTGTTCTCACAGATATCTGTCAAAGGTAGATCAACATTAAACCAGTAAACAAATAAATAATTATGAATATTCTATTGGAATAGGCACTGTAAGACAATAAAGAGTAAAGTGGAAAAGAAGAGTGACTAATCCGGTGTTTATCACATCATGATGTAACTCATTATTTATCACCTACAGTCTGATAGACTGTGATCTAATGTGCTAGCACGTTGTCTACACCATCCACACACTTTTCCATCCAGGTCGGATAAGGTAAATTTATCAATTTACACTGGCAAAATCGTTTGGAATTCACCAACCTCCCCATATGGAGAGTCAAAATCAATCTCTTTAGGAAATGATTTTCTGGATCTGGAGTTGGCAGCAGCTTCCTTTAAAAGCAGGAGAAAGTTAGAACAGGTAGAGGTAGGAAGTGCTACTTTATTATGAGTTTCAGAAAATGCCTTTCTGAGAAAGTCGCATTTGAGTTGACACAAGGATAATAAGGCTCTAGCCATGCAAAAATTTGGGGTAACAACATTTCAGGAGAAGGGACAGTGTTTGAGTGCAGGCAACAAAGCATGGGATGACATTGTCAAGCCAGTCGGTAGCTGATAACAGGGACTTTTGGGGCACAGGAAAACATTTGGATTTTTTCTGACTGCAATGGGAATATATTGGACAATGACAAGCAGGTTAGTAACATATCAACCGTCAGCTGCAGCATCTTATGGCAAAAAGAAAAACTTTCCTAACACCTAGAACATAAGAAGTCACAAGATAGCACTACTATTTAGGAAATTCCTGCTCTCCAGACCAAGAGTTACCCATTTGCATTAGTTATAACACCGTATATGCACACACACATGCGCACACGTGCGCACGCACGCGCGCGCGCACACACACACACACACACACACACACACACACAGAGGCACCCACACTCCATCATATACCAGCTAGCTCCCTCTTCCTTTGAGGCTTGGTGACCAACACTATTTTATTACCCTTCGGCAAAGAATACATGAGTTAGAATTTCTCTGAGTTCACCCAGGAAAGTTTTTACATTGCTTTGATTCACCAGACCCCAGTAGACCCACTTCACACTTGAGAAAAGCATTATGTCTTCTTCCAGCCGGATATAATAGTTCACCTCATGCTGTCCTTTGAAGAGAGGGAGAATTTGGCTTTTAAGATGAACACACAGTTCCAAAAATGCTTTTTGAATAATTCTTAAAATCATGTTGTTCTGGGTTCTGTGAGAGAAAGTTACATTTGTTAGTTTAGTAGGCTCCAGAGTTGTGGAATATAATAATTATGACTTCATACTAATCAATTTGTCATAATGTACACTGGTACTTGCTAGAATACATTTTTCAAGTCATCATTAATTAATTCCCTCTTGAAATCCCAAAACTGCACTGGTGTTCTGGCATATGCTATAAAAGATTCACAGTTTATGTCATGCAAACTTTATCAAAATATCACTCCAAATAGTTATAGTAAATAATACTTCAGAGTTACATTTTTATTGCCTGTCATTTTTGCTTGATTTTTCCCAATTTTAAATTCATTACTGACATTAATTAAAGATAAAGTACTCAGTAACTCTGGAAACATCTACAAAATAAAATGGAGCATTTGTATTTTGAAAGTGGATTTCTCAGAATAATTTCAAACTTTTGATTCCAGGTGAGACTGAATTAACTAGCTAACACAACATTATTTTTCAAGCAAGACTACAATTCAGACAGACATCGAAAATGAGTTTGTATCCTTTAAGATAAGGCTGATATCACATGTGGTATTGTATGGCGAGAGAAAGAGAGAATGCAGACTATATAATTCCTGTATTTACAGTCTACATTTAGAAAACATGACCAATGGTGGCCATTGAGAGATGGAGTCATTATTAGTCCATTTTTGCACTGCTATAAAGAAATACCCGAGACTAGGTAATTTATAAAGGAAAGAGGTTTAATTGACTCATAGTTCCACATGCCCAGAGAGGCCTCAGGAAACTTAAAACCATGGCAGAAGGCAAAGTGGAAGAAGGCACTTTCTTAACAAGGTGGCAGGAGGGAATGAGTGCAAGCAGGGGAAATGCCAAGACACTTTAAAACCATCAGATCTCATGAGAACTCACTCACTATCATGAGAACAGCATGGGGGAAATTGCCCTCATGTTTCAATCACTTCCCTCCCTTGATACATGTTGATTACGGAAGTGTTTTATTTTGTTTTGTTTTTGAGACAGAGTCTCATTCTGTTGCCCAGGCTGGAGTGCAGTGGTAGGATCTTGGCTCACTGCAACCTCTGCCTCCCGGGTTCAAGCAATTCTCCTGCTTCAGCCTCCCAAGTAGCTGGGACTACAGACATGCGCCACCATGCCCAGCTAGTTGTTTTGTCTTTTAGTAGGGACAGGGTTTCACTGTGTTGCCCAGGCTGGTTTCGAACTCCTGAGCTCAGTCAATCCACCTACCTTGGCCTCCCAAAGGGCTAGGATTACAGGTATGAAACACTATGCCCAGCCTCAGTTTCCTCCCTCAACACATGGGGATTAAATTTGAGATGATATTTGGATGGGAACACAGAGCCAAACCATATCAGAGTCCAACAGGTTTAATAGGCTAGGGATAAAAGCAAAGAGATCAGCATCCTAAAGAAGATCCTTCCTTGATTACACCCAATCAGAGGGAGCAGAAATCCTGGTTATGCCAAATTCCTATCAACTCCAACGGGGATGGCATCAGATTCAAGAGGCCAAAGAAGAGACGCAAAGCCAGAAAACAAGACATGGGGTTTTATTGGAGGCTTATATGCAGAGGAGAGAGTCCAATGGTGGCAGGCTGGTCAAGAGAACCACATTATATACAGTCCAGTGGCAGCAGGCTGCACAGGAGAACCACAACCGCTTGCAAAAGGCATGCAGTTTGTGTGTCATTTTCACTTAGCACCCTTTTCCTAATAACCTCTACCTGGAGACCTTCATTCAACCCAAAAATTGGGACCTCCATTATGGGATGGGGGCTCAGATGTTCCTCATAGACAAAGAACAAATCTCTTGGTTAGCCACTCCCAGACTACCTAGCTCAGAACTCACAATCAGGTGCATCTGCCATACAGGGTAATTCTCAGCATAAGGGTACGCTATTGCTAACAGGTTCATTTACTATACAATCCTTGACAAAAGTGATCTTCAGTTTTTTTCTCCCGGTGAAGAGTGCTCTGATGGGCATTTTTCCCAGAGACAAGTACCTTGCAGCCGTTTTTCTAGTTTACTGCAGGTATGCTCAACAAGAAATTTTTTTGTTGTAAAAGTAAATTTAAGTGGGGAATGAAAACTTAATAAAAATGTTCAACGACAAAATTATCTAAATAGAAAATTGTGAGCTTCCTTTCTCTAGAGGCATTTGACCATCCTGATGCTTAAAATGGAGTCCTACAAGAGTGATGGACTAGCTTAGAATGGCTTCCCAAGCAGCCATTTCGAGAATATGGATGAATATCTGCACTGTTTATAGTAATATGAGTCCTACTATGGATACCTGTTTGAATCTGTTAAGTTTGGCTTAAAGCTGCCTACTTGCATATTTTAAAGGTTTCTCCATACATCGTGAACTGTAACCAAACTGGATGTGTGACCAGACTCACCAAGTTTCAAACAGTCAAAGGTGGCTACTGTTCAAACTGGGTTCATAAAAGGTTTATTATCAGGGTTTGCCAGCAGGACAGAACTAATAGGATATATGTATATATGAAAGAGTTTATTTATTAAGGACAACTGGCTCACATGATCTCAAGGCAAACTCCCATGACAGGCCATCTGCAAGCTTGGGATCAAGGAAGCCTGTAGTGGCTCAGTCTGAGTCCAAAACCCTCAAAAGTAGCAAAGCCAGCAGTGCAGCCCTCAGACTGTGGCCGAAGGCCTGAGAGCCCCCAGCAAACCACTGTAAGTCCAAAGGCTGAAGAACCTGGAGTCTTACGTCAAGGGCAGGAGGAAGAGAAGGAAGCATCCAGCACAGGAGAAAGATGAAAGCAGGAAGACTCAGCAAGCCAGCTTATTCTACCTTCCTCCACCTGCTTTGTTCTAGCCACACTGGCAGCTGATTGGATAGTGCCCACCCACATTAAGGGTGGGTCTTCCTCTCCCAGTCCACTGACTCAAATAACAATCTCCTCTGGCAACATCCCCACAGACACACCCAGAAAGGATACTTTACCAAAGCCATATAGACATCCTTCAATCCAATCAAGTTGACACCAAATATTAACTGTCACATAAGGAAAACACCCAAGTGCAACTATTCTGGCTGTTTCTGTAACTCGCTTCTGTTTTCTGTCCATAACTTTCCTTTTTCTGTCCATAAATCTCCTTCAACCACTTGGCAGCACTAGAGTCTCTCTGAACTTATTCTGCTCAGTGGCTACCTGATTCTCAAACCATTCTTTGCTCAATTAAACTCTGTTAAATTTAATTTGTCTAACGTTTTTCTTTTGACAAAAACAAGTTCAAATTACTCTGGACCCCTTATCCTTAAAAATAATAATAACAGTGTCATTTAAGTACTGTTGTACTCTTCCCAAGCTCCAAAGGAGCATTTGCTTTACTGCTCTGGATATAATGCTGGTTTCCTTTCAATTCATTTTTCAGTCCTGCTTTTCAAATGGATATCCTGTAGTTCTTTTTACTGTCTTTTGAGATGTGACTCGCACTTCTACCCACTTCATTGAGAACACTGCTGTTCATGACCTATATCTTCTCCATCTTTCTGTTGCATTTGATACCAGGGACTCCTTACCTACCCTCTCTTTTTCTATAACACTCTAACCTCATGAAGAGAGAAACTATATCCTAAATATCCTTATATTCCTTCTACTATTATTTTGCTCATAAAAGTCCTCAAAAGATATGTTAAATGAAAAAAATTGATATATCCATCCTAGTACTTTAGTTTTAAGCCCCTAGAGGCATTTCCAATCTCTCCTTTCCTTTTCACACACCCCCAAAACCCAATCTATACCCAACGTGTATAAATTTAATTTAAAAATATGTATTTTATGTTTAACTTACATTACTCTTCCCAGAGATTTTTTATATAGTATAGACATAATTCTCTTCTGAGCTAGGCTGTTTCAGCAACTTCTAAATTACATTTCAGACCCCCTGTTCCATCACCAAAATTGATCTTAGAGAAGATGAAATCATCTTCAATAGATCAATTTTCTTTTCTTTTCTTTTCTTTTTTTTTTTTTTGAGACGGAGTCTCACTCTGTGGCCCAAGCTGGAGTGCAGTGGCACAATCTTGGCTCACTACCACGTCCGCCTCCTGGGTATAAGCGATTCTCCTGCCTCAGCCTCCCAAGTAGCTGGAATTACAGGCATGCGCCACTACACCCAGCTATGTTTTTGTATTTTTAGTATAGACAAGGTTTCACCGTGTTAACCAGGATGGTCTCAATCTCCTGACCTCATGATCCGCCCACCTCAGCCTCCCAAGTGCTGGGATTACAGCGTGACCCACCAGGTCTGGCATCAGATCAGTTTTCATCACATCACCTCCTCCCCAAAAAGAGACCTATTTATTGCATTCCCATTCTCTGAACACACTCTGGCCCCATAGGTATGTATAGTCTATTATCTGCTCTTTCTGCAGACTCTAGTGACTGGAATTAGCATTAACCTCACAGGAAATACATATACGAGGCACTTGGAGGAGCCCAATTGTTTCTTAAACTCAAGGTCAAGATGATTACATTAGTTTGATTGATTACTCTTTGTGGTAGGCAGAACTCCAGGATGGCCTCCAGGATTTTCAGTCCCTGGTATATACTCCCTGTGCAATCCTATCCCCTTGAGTGTGGCTGGGATCTGTGAATACGACGGATATCACTCCGTGATTAGATCATGTGGCGAAGGTGAAGGAATTTTGCAGATGTCATTTAGGCCCCTAATAAATTGATTTTCTAGTTAATCAAAATGTACATTATATACTAGGTGGGCTTGATCTAATTAGGTCAGCCTCTAGAACATCTAGAGGTAAGAGACAGGAAGCACCAGCAGATGCTCTTCTACTGGCCTTGGAGAAGGAAACTGGTAATGCTGAGGAGTGGGCAAGGAATGTTAGGCAGTTTCTAGGAGCAGAGGACCTCAGCCCAACAGCCCCAAGAAATTAAATTCTGCCAGCAACCACTGACCTAGGAATAGGACTGTGAACCTCAGATGAAATTGTATCCCTGGCCAACACCTTGAACACAGCCTGTGAGAACCTAAAAAGAGGACCCAACTAAACTGTTCCCAGACCTCCAACCCACGGAAACTGTGAGATAATAAATGTATTGTTTTAAGCTATGAAATTTGTGGTTGTTACACAGCACAAAAAAAGGAATGCAAACTTTGTCTCCTCTTGCTGACTTGCCAAGACCTTTTTTCTTTTGCCATCTTAACTTCTCTGATTACATCCTGACTACCTGGAGTCTTTATTTCTTTAACATCTTAGCCTCTAGAAACTGCATGTTTGTAACCCATATTGAGCGTGTATGGATTCCCAATTCTGGAACCTGTTCATGTCTGCTTTCTGTGTGCTTCCCTCAGCTCCTGCCTCTTCAGACTATACACTCTCAGCACAGCACTGTTTCTTCCAATAGCTGCCTTATGACACCCCTGCCCTGCCATCTATGTCTCTGTCACCTGAAGGCCCTATCTACAACCCTGTGCAAGGAATTCAAATCCAAACTATGCCTCATCTCAGGCTCCATCAAGTACAGAATCACAGGGGAAAAGACCAAGTCTTCACTGGGGCCAATTTGCATCTGGCTGTCATTGAGTTCTCATTTTTCCTTGAAATCAAAATGATCTTTTTGAGGGAAATTTAGAGGATTTTTTTTTTTTTTTGAGACAGAGTTTTGCTGTTGTCGCCCAGGCTGGAATGCAATGGCCCAATCTCAGCTCACTGCAACCTCCATCTCCAGGGTTCAAGAGATTCTCCTGCCTCAGCCCCCTGAGTAGCTGGGATTATAGGCGCCCACCACCATGCCCAACTAATTTTTATATTTTTAGTAGAGACGGGGTTTCACCATATTGGCCAGGCTGGTCTTGAACTCTTGACCTCAGGTGATCCACCCATCTCGGCCTCCCAAAGTGCTGAGATTACAGGCGTGAGCCACTGCACCCAGCCTGGAAAATTCAGAGGATTCTTACAGGGGAAGTAGGCACTTGGCCTTGGTTACCAGATACACCTTGACAGACTTGGACAGACAGTTTTGTCAATAAAGGGTTTGGTTGGCTACAACTGTCCTTTGGTACAATCCTGTTACCACAGGCCCCAGTGCAGCTATAGGCTCTTCCCTCTGATTCTCCTGAACTTCAGAGATGTGGGCTGATCACATGTTTGCTCCCTTTGTTCTCCAAATCGGCTTAGTATCGGCCTCAGATCTCCCTCAGAGCCCCACCACCAAGCCAATTCACTGGCTGTCCCCACTCATGCCTACATGATCATCCAGTTGGAAGTGGCTCTTGCTGTGTTGTCCTGTCCTCTCTGAGCTCCATCATATCCCCAAGAAGGGGCACACAGCTGCTTAATCTCACTCAGCATTTGAGTACAAGCTCAAACAGTGCACATCTAAAGAGTTGTCCATTGGTATCCATGGGGGATTGATTCCAGACTCCTCTCAGATACCAAAATCCATGAATGCTTAACTCCTTTATATAAAATAACATAGTATTTGCATATAACCCATCCACATCTTCCTATATATTTGTAATCATCTCTAGATTACTTATAATACCTAATACAATGTAAATCCTATGTAAATAATTGTTATATTGTTTAGGGTACAATGATAAGAAAAAAAAGTCTGGACTTGTTCATACAGATTCTTTTTTTCCAAATATTTTTGATCTGAGGTTGGTTGAATACACAGATAGGGAACCCACAGAAACAAAGGGCCAACTCTATATAAGTTACTTGGTGTTTTTCTTATTCTTGTCTACATATACTTACTGTATCAGTTAATTTTATGTGTCCAGTTAACTGGGCCACAAAGGGCCCATATATTATTTAAACATTATTCTGGGTGTCTCAGTGAGGATATTTTTAATGACATTAATATCTGAATCAGTAGACTGAGTAAAGCACATTGTCCTTCCTAATGTGAGTAGCTCACTCTAATCAGATGAAGGCCTAAATAGAACAAAAGACAGGACAAGAGGGAACTTCTCTGACCTCACTGCTTGGGACATTGGTCTTCTTCTGCCCTCAGACTGGAATTGATGCTATTGGCTCTCCTGGGTCCCTAGCTTGCTGACTGCTGATCTTGGTATTCAGCCTGCATACTCACGTGAGGTAATTCTTTATAATAAATCAGTTTCTCTCTCTCTTTCTCTCTCTCTCTTTCCCTGTCTCTCATCTCTCTCTCTCACATTTGCTTCCTTTCTTTCTCTGGAGAACCCTAACATACTTATCAATCTCCCAGCTATTTAAGATGGCCCTAAAGAGCAGCAACCATTCGTTGTGATTCTCTTGCTTCTTTGTCCTGTCTAGTACCCTACACGCTTTACATTCTGTGAGTGTTGTATAAATGTTGTTGACTGAATCCCCAGAGAAAGAAAATCTACTAGTGAAATCCCTTACCAAGAGAGTGAAGTATCAGTATAAGCAATATTGATTGTCATGCCCATTAGTGCTCCCAGCAAGCCAAAGCATTTCCTGAGGACAAATAATTTGAGTGGCCCTGGTCACAAAGAAGGATGAAAAGGAGATAGGTTTTTCTCTCAGCAGAGCGCTGCTGAGTCAGTTCTCCCAAGGAGGCTTCCTCTGTGTTTGCAATCACATCAGTGTTTCTAAAATGGCCGGGAAAGATGCAAAGGAGTAAAAAACAGATTGCCACTTGTCAAACAAGAAACACAGTGGAAATTAAGGAACTGGAGTTTCAGAGACTATGTGGATTATTCTATTCAAAGGATAAAACCTCATTTCTTTTTATGTACAAGAATGATAAAGGGAGAAGGAATCAAAGAATAGCTACTACAGCCTGGAAAGAGGCTTGCTCCAGAAAGCACTGAAAAATCTACAGAACTTGATCAAAGGAAAGAAGAAAGAACCAGGCATGTTCATCTGTAAAGACAGCCTTGCCAAACTGTAATGTTTCTCTCTCCATATATATTGGAAACAGGGTTACTCAGACTCAGCTAGGGCCATTTATCAGCCCAGTCAAGAATTCAAGGACAAGTAGGCAAGTCCCTTTAAAAAGATTCGTTATATTTAGCCAGGCTAGCCGATTGATGAGGCATTGGGCTGAATGAAAATCATCCTGACCCTGGCATAATCAAAATTGTTATTCATGCAACTGATTCAAAACTTGGGCTCTCAAACCACCTTCAGGGAGAGCTGACCCGGCCTTATCAGGACTCTGGAGAATTTTCCATTCCCATTTCCAAAAACAATGCCATTGATTTCTATAAACAATAAGCAACTGGGATTCCAGGTTTAAAAAGAAACATCGAAACATCCTGGTACAAGTGCTGAACCTCTTGCTTCTCAGGAAATCAACCTGAAACTTAAATATAACCTGGAATTGGCAGAGAGGATGTTTATAGTTGGAATGTTGATTAAATCCCTCCAAGTCCCACAGGCTCTTATCTACAAAGCAGTAAGCTCTACTTTCTGTGGCTCTATAAATACTTGTATTTTCTCCGTGGTTAGTTGCCTACTACAAATATGTTACATCAGTAAACGGGACCAATTGCCTTTTTGTTTTCAGGGTAAGGGACCATCATTTAGCCCAAATCTACATACAAGTTTCTGAGTGAACTGACATACATTATCTGTTTTTGACCATTTCAGAAAAATGACATACATTACCATTTTTGACCATTTCAAAAAAAAATCATTAAAAATGAGATAAAACTTGATTGAACATTGTTAACCTCAAAACCAAAGTCAAAACAAAGATCCAGAGAATTGAAAGGCATATTAACTGCTTCATGTAAAGGATATAGCTGTTAAGTATAAACAGTTGATTGCACTACATTAACCTATCCATTTAAACCAAAAAGAAACACTAGATGCGGCATTTCTGCATAGATATATCCAAGGTTGTACTGTCTCAATGTCAGAGCTCTCCTCCACTGGTTGAAAAGAATTAAACTTCCAATTAATATCAGAAATTTACTTAGGCACCAAGCCACAAGAAGAATACCAATACATAGCTTAGAATTCTGTACAAAGAATCCCTGTGATGCCAGGGCATGCTCCCAAGGTGGAACATGATCTTATTCCAGTAGGAGTGTACACAGAGCACAAAGAAGAATATAGAGTATGAGTGTTTCAACAAACTCAGTTGGAAAATATGTATACAGAAAATCTCAAGCTCAAAACTTAATCTGGGGCTGGCTGGAATAGGACAGAAATCCAAAGATTAAGTATTGGGCAGGTTTAAGAATGAAGACTAGCAGATGAGAATAAACTTGGTGAACCCCAAATTGCTACAGCACATACAGGTGGAATAACACATGTTTAACAGCATGAACAGCATTTGAGTTAGATTTGTTTGATTGGAAGGCCCTAGGATAGAAAAAAGGAATATACAATGAAAATATTTAGGCCTGCCATTTCTTCACCTTTAAGTGTCTCTTAAACACATACTATCCTAAAGTAAAAACACTTTCTCCCCAAAATGATTTGACAGAGAACAGAGTTAGAGGACTCACATTTCTCCATTTTAAGACTTACTACAAAGCTACAATAATCAAGACTGTTTGACTGAAACAGTGATAAACATGAGAACAATGGAATTAGATTGAGAGTACAGAAATAAACCTTCACATTTATGGCCCATTGATTTTTGACAAGGGTGCCAAGATAATTCAATGGAAGGAATAATAGTCTTTTCAACAAATGATTCTAGGACAAGTGGATTTTCACATGCAAAAAAATGAAGTTGGATCCCTACATAACACCATATGCAAAAATTAACTCAAAATGGGTCTTCAACTAAAATATAAAACTTTGAAACTTTTTTATTTAAAAAAAAATGGGTAAAGCCAGGTGCAGTGGCTCACGCCTGTCATCCCAGCACTTCGGGAGGCCAAGGCGGGCAGATCACGAGGTCAAGAGATTGAGACAATCATAGCCAACATGGTGAAACTCTGTCTCTACTAAAAACACAAAAATTAGCTGGGCATGGTGGTGCACACCTGTAGTCCCTCCCTACTCAGGAGGCTGAGGCAGGAGAATCACTTGAACCCAGGATGCAGAGGTTGCAGTGAGCCAAGATCCCACCACTGCACTCCAGCCTGGTGAGAGAGAGTGACACTCTGTGTCAAAAAAAAAAAAGGTAAATCTCCACGAAGTTGGATGATGCAGTGGTTTCTTTCATAGGACAACAAAAGCCTAAGCAACAAAAGAAAAAACTAAATTGGACTATATTAAAATTTTTAAATGGTGATTCAAAAGACACCATCAAGAAGGTAAAAATAAAACCTACAAAATGGGAAAAATATGTATAAATCAAATATCTATTAAGAAACTTGTTGCAGACTATATAAAGAACCCTTACAATGCAATAATAAATTGACAAATAACCCAATTTAAAAATGGGTAAAAGATCTAAGTAGAGATTTCTCCAAAGAAGATATGCAAACAGCCTAAAAGCACATAAAAAGATACCTAATATAATTAGTCATTAAGGAAATTTAAGTCAAAATGACCTAAGAGAGGATGACGGCATAACCAAGCTTGGCTGAGCGCACCTAAGCACCCACTCACATGCCCACATAGCACTGCACCAGCAAAAAACACACATCAACCCCCAGCACAACAATGCATATGCCAATCTTGCATGGGGCCTGGTTCTGTTTCACCAGTGCCTAAGCAATGTAATTGCAGCCCCAGTCAACATCCATCCGTGAAAAACACTCTCAACAAACCAGAAGTAAAAGGGAATTTACTCAATCTAATTTCTAAAATCTACAAAAAACAAAAATGGCTATAACTGAATGCTTTGCTCTAAGATCAGGAACAAGGCAAAGGGTTTCATTCCATTCATTCCTATTCAACATCATCCCGGCAGTCTTAGCCGAGGCAATAACAATATAAAAATAAATAAAAGACATGCAGATTAAAAAGGAAGAAATAAAACTGACCCTACTCATGGATGACATGAAAGTTTGTGTAGAAAATCCCAATAATTCCACAAAAATTAAACATCCAAGTACTATAAGGGAGTTTACTAAGGTTATAGGATACAAAGTCAAAATTAAAAATTCAATACTGTTTCTATATATTAGCAATAAACAATTAAAAATGAGAATTCTAAAAACAGTGCTATTTACAATAGCTTCCTCCCAAAGTGAAATACTTAGATATGAGTCTAACAAGGCATGTACAGAATCTGTACTATAAAACATTGATAAAAGAAATAAAAAACCATACAACTGATAAAAAGAAATCAAAAAAGACTAGAATAAATGGAGAGACATGTGTTCAGGAAGTAGAAGATTCATCATAGTTAAGATATCAATTCTTCCCAAAATGACCCACAGATTTAACAGGATTTAATCCATGCAGGAAATTTTGCAGATATATACAAGCTGATTCTAAGATTATATGGAAATGGAAAGAAACTAGAATAGTAAAAACAATTTTGAAAAATAGGAAAAAAGTTGGAAGAGTGACATTAATCTAATACAGTTTGTATTGGTAAGGGGATTTTCACACAGATCAGTAAGAAAAAAGAGAGCCCAGAAATAAACCCACACAAATATGGCCATTCACCACATAAAGCATACAAGTCAGTAACTTTTAGTATATTTGCAAATGTGATCTTCAATTTTAGAACATTTCATCACCTCAAAAGGAAATGCCACATTAGCAGTCACTGGTCATTGCTCTCCAATTCTCCCAGGATGATGAATAGTTTCCTAGGTTTCCCTAGAAAAGATGCCCACTCTAGATGTTTCCTATAAATGGAATCATACAATTTACAAAAACATGCACCCATGAGATACACTTCACACCCACTAGGATGGCTATGGTCAAAAAGACAGATAATAGCAAGTGTTATCGAGAATGTAGAGAAATTGGAACTCTACATTTCTGGTGGGAATACAAAATGGTATAGCTGCTTTGGAAAACAGTCTGACAGCTCCTCAAAAGGTTAGAATATGACTCAGCAATTCTGCTCCTATACACTAAAAAGAAATGAAGGAATATGTCCACAAAAAAACATGACTGTTCACAGTAGCATTATTTATAATAACTGCTAGATGAAAATAATCCAAATGTCCATCAATTGATGAATGAATGAATAAAATGTAGTATATCCATATAATGGAACGTTATGTGCTGCAATATGGAAGACCCTTGAAAACAAGCTAAGTAAAAGAAGCCAGTCACAAAAGACCACATATTGTATAATGCCATTTATAGGAAATGTCCAGAATAGGCAAACCTAAAGAGACACAAAGTTGATTAGTAGTTGCCTAGGGCTGGGGAGAATGGAGAAAATGAGGGTGACAGCTAAAGGATACAACAGGATTTCTCTGTGGGGTGATGAAAGTGTTTTAAAATTGTTGCATAACTCTGTGAAGATACTAAAAAACACGGAATTGTAAACTTTCAATAAGTAAATTATATGGTATATGAACGATATCACAACAAAGCTACCAAAAACAAAGCCACAAATTTCCTATTGTGGTTTTATTTATCTGTTACTTTCCCCAGTAGATGCATTTTTGGAGTTCCCTTATTTTGAGGGACAAACATCATCTTCCAAAATTATCTTTCTCCCTCTACCATGTGAAACCATTAGAAGGGGACATCCATGAACCAAAAAGCAAGCCCTCAACAGACACCAAACCCACTTTGATTATAGATTTCTCAGGATCCAGAACTGTGAGAAATAAATTTCTGTTGCTTATAAGCTTATATGTATGGGTTTCTTATGAGAGGTGACTGTTGGACTGCACACTCAAAATGGCACAAAAAGTTTTGAGAAAGCAGAATAGTTATCATCAATATTTCTAATCTAAGTGACACAATTTCTTTTTTTTTTTCTTTTCTTTTTTTTTTTTTGAGACAGGATCTTGCTGTCACCAAAGGTGAGTACAGTGGCACCATCATGGCTCACTGTAGCCTCAACCTCCCGGCTCAAGTGATCCTCCCACTTCAGCTTTCCAAGTAGCAGGGACTACAGGCATGTACCACCATGCCTGGCTAACTTTTTATTTTTGTTGAGACAGGGTCTTGATATGTTGCCCAGGCTAGTCTCAAACTCCTGGACTAAAGTGATCCTCTTGCCTTGGCCTCCCAAAGTGCTGGGATTACAACTTTCTTAATTTGTATTTCAATGAGTTAAGATATGCAGGGAGGGAATTAAATACAGAGTGTATAATTGTGGCTTCTGGGTGGTCCAGGTTTGATATGTAAATTGGGAATATAGAAGAGAGTAAGAACAAAAAACAAACAAGCAAACTCAATTTCTCACCCCTATACACATCATAAATACTGAGCTCTAATGAAATATGAGAACTATTTTGCATATCCTTCTAAGGCTTCTAGTGCTGGTGCAATCTGTCTACTTCTCTGTCCTCGTATTGGGTCATGTTTCTCTTCCCTCTGGGCCTCTTCTAAAATCTCTTCCCTACATATTTTCTCTACTTACTCACTGATAATTCCTACTTGTCATTCTGACAGTTTTTAAATCATTTCTTCTGACTCATAGCATTGAGACGGGAGAGTTCCCTGGCACTCCTCACAGGATGAGGGACAGGGGTGTGGCTCTCTGTTCTGGCGAAGCTGCCACAAGTTCAAACCCCTTATGTGAGAGAGGGAGCACATAGATGGGCAAGTGTAGGAACCAAGGTGAGCACTTTTGGACTCCAGCTACATGGCAGCATCTAGGGGTGGGTGCCTGTGACTCCTGAAGCCCCTGTGTCACTGTGCTCTTTTAGCTCTGCCATCCACAGACGGCTTAAGTGTTAAACAGCTCAGTGGACCCCCTTGGTACCCAACTCCTTGTCCAGCGTCCAGGAAGAATCAGGTCACACAAGAATCAGGTCACACACTGACTTGAAGGATGAATGCAGGGGTTTGAGTGGTGGAGGTGGCTCTCAGTGGGATGGAAGCAGGGATGGAGTGGGAAGACGATCTTCCCCTGGAGTTTGGCCATCCAGCAGCTGATCTCCTGCTCAGTCATCCCCAGCTGAACTCCTCTGGACATCCAGTTGCTCCTTCTCTGCTGAGCCACTCTGCTGTTCATTTGTTCATCTCCTTGTCATCTGCTTCTGGAGTCTGAGGTTTATATGGGTACAGGATAGGGTGTGTGTAGTGAGCCAAAAGGCAACTTTTGGGCTTAAAAACAGGAATGCCTGTTCTCAGGGCCATGGGTGTCCAGGCTTGTGGGTGAGGCCTTTGACAGGGAATTACCCTCTCCTACACAGTATTTCCCTGTCTCCTGTTTGTATCAGTATCACATGCTTACTCTTAGCATAACATTGATCACACTATATAATGAAAAGCGAACCATTTTTTAGTGTTTAATAGATGCTAGGCACTGTGCTAAACTGCTTACATATATGAAAACAGCTTCACAGAAATCACATGAGGTAGATGCTGTTAATTACCCTGCTTCACAGATGAGGGAACTGAGGCTTAGACAGCTTAACTTGCCCAACATCACACAGCAGTAAGAACATCAAGAGTTGAAGGCAGACCCATCCCCTGAGCCTCTAGGCAACTTGCTCGTTTAATTTGTGTCTCCTCCACTTAACCGTGAGTGTCTTAAGAGTCAAGATGGTGTTTTGCATACTCTTGCCCATCACTAGCTGTTGTATTATAAATGTTGAATAAATATTTGCTGAATCAATAAATAACTACATTTTCAAATATACACTTAATGTTTTCTTTGTTCGTAGACTTTTTTGTTCCTTTCAAAACTTGGGAAACTTCCATACGGCAGCAAATACTCCCAAAAAGCAATGACAAACAGGTAAAAAAAAAATTTTTTTTGGACGGAGTCTTGCTCTTTCGCCAGGCTGGAGTGCAGTGGCACGGTCTCGGCTCACTGCAACTTCCGTCTCCCAGATGCAAGCAATTCCCCTGCCTCAACCTCCTGAATAGCCAGGACTACAGATGCGCGTCAGCATGCCTGACTAAATTTTTGTATTTTAGTAGAAATAGGGTTTCACCATGGCCGGGATGGTCTCGATCCCGGCCATGATCCGCCCACCTTGGCCTCCCAAAGTTCTGGAATTACAGGCATGAGCCACCACACCTGGCCAGAAAATTTTTCAAAAGCAATCATTTCAGGGCTCTAGAAATTGATCAAAGGCATACAAAAAATTAAGAAGTGGTTACTGATGGAAAAACCACTCAACTTTAAGTAAGAACAGTAGATATCTCTGGCATTCTTGCCTGGAACTGCTCCATGGTCACTATACCAGGGCAGGGAAATCAGTGAAAGATCAAGTTTCACTTCCAGAGGGGCATGTCTGGGTTCACATCCTATGTGTTGTTGTTGTTATTATTATTATTATTATCATTATTATTGAGACAGAGTCTTGCTCAGTCACCAGGCTGAAGTGCAGTGGCTGACTGCAGCCTCCATCTCTGGGGTTCAAGCCATTCTCCTGCCTCCTGAGTAGCTGGGACTACAGATGCCCTACCATGCCCAGCTAATTTTTAATAGAGACCGGGTTTCACAATGCTGGACAGGCTGGTCTGAAACTCCTGACCTCATGATCTGCCCGCCTCAGCCTCCCAAAGTGCTGGGATTACAAGTATGAGCCACCGTGCCTGGCCTATCCCATGTATTATTAATGCTACCTTCTTTTTTTTAACCACTCCAGGATTTCTCAACCTTGGCACTATTGAACCTTGGCACTATTGAATTGAGTAATTAATTATTTGGGCAAGGGGCTGTTCTGTGTATTGTATTAATAGGATGACATTCTGTAATATCTCTGACTTCTACCCACTAAATGCCAGTAGCACCCCTTACCAAGTTGTGAGAACCAAAACTGTTTCCTAACATTTTTACATGTGCTCTGAGGAGCAAAACTGCCCCCAGATGAGAATCACTGGTTTCGGTTATTACCACACACTGTATTGTACAATAATTAACTCAAAACGTATCTTGGACCTAAATGTAAGAGCTAAAGATAGAAAACTTCTAGAAGGAAACAAGGAGAAAAATCTTTGTATCCGTGGTTTAGGCAGAGAATTCTTAGATAGTGTAACAAATATATAATCCATAAGAGAGAAAAAATGATATATTGGACTTCATCACAATTAAAAACTTTCTCACTTCAATTGTCATCACTAAGAAAATGAAAACCAGAGACTGAGAGAAAATATTTGCAAATTATGCAATAAAGATCTTGTATCCAATGTGTATGAAGAAACATTAAAACTCAAGAATAGGAAGACAACCCAAATTTAAAATAAGCAAAATATTTGAATAAACATTTCACTGAAGATTTATAAAAACGATGTTAAACATTTTGCATGTACTTATGAACATGTAAAATGTACTTATGTACATGCAAAATGTTCATGTAAAATGTATGTACATGTAAAATGTTCAGAAGTACATGCAAAATGTTCAACATCATTAGTCATTATGAAGCCAGCCCAACTGTCCCATAGAACTGATGTTTATGGTTTCTTTTAAATAAACATAGAAATTGACCCTCCTAGTCTTATAACTTATGAAAGTTAAAATTGTCTTATCTGAGCTCCTTTCTGAAGAAATCAACTGTCAGTTCTCCCAAACAGTATTAAGGAATTGAAACCTACCAGATTATTGCATCTGGACAATAAGACGTAAGACCCCTCGCCCATCACAACTGCCTATCTAACCACCTGCTTTCCATTGACCAACATCTCTTCCTTAACCTTCCCTAATTCCTGTTTTAGTTTCTTCCCTGCTATATAAATGCCTGATTTTAGTTGGTGAGGGAAATGAATTTGAAACTGATTTTCTGTTCTCCTTGGCTGCAGCACCTGATTAAAGCCTTCCTCCCTTGCAATAATTGTTGTCTTAGTGATTGACTTTCTATGCAAAGAGGAATGAGACATAGACCAAACCCCTGGCATTTCAGTAATAATTAGGGAATCAACACCACCATGTGATACCATTATGCACCCACTAGGATGGTATAATTTTAAAGAATAGATAAGTTTTGGTGTGGATGTGGAAAACCTGTAATCCTATTCACTGCTGGTGAAAATGGAAAATAGTGAAGCCTTTTTGAAAAGAGCTTGGCAGTTACTTCAAAAGTCAAACTCACTAAATATAAACATAAACCTGGCAATTCATGTGTAGAAATCTTCCAAAAAGTAAACAACATATGTCTACACAAACACTTGTATGTGAATAGTTATAGCAGCATTATACAGTATAGCCAAAAAAAACCCAAATGTTCATTAAGTTGTGAATAAATAAAATGTGGTATATACATATAATGCATACTACTCAGCAACAAAAATCAACAAACTACTGATACATGTTAAAACATGAATGAACTTTAACACTTTTTTGCTAAGTGAAAGAAATCAGATGCAAAAGAAAAAATATTGTATGATTATATTTACATAAAATGTCCAGAAAAAGCAAATCTATAAATTCAGAAAGCAAATAGTTTCCTGGGCCTGGGTATGAAAGGGATTAACTGCACATGGACATGAGAGAATATTCTGAAGTAATGAAACTTCTGAAGCAGGATTGATGTGATGGTTACACAACTTTGTAAATTTACTACAAATCATTGAATTGTATACTTAAAATGGATTAATTTATGGAATGTAAATTGTGCTTCAATAAAGCTACAAGGCAAAACAACAGCAAGGAGTAGACAGTAGAGAAGTTATAGGTGAAATAACATTGGCAATATATTGATAATTATTGAAGCTGGGTAATGGATTATGGGGATCTTTACACTATTTCTTCTACATTTGTTTATGTTTAAAGTTAAGGATACCAGCCAGGCTGGTGGTTCATGCCTGTAATCCTAGCACTTTGGAAACCTGAAACAGGAGGATCACCTGATGTCAGGAGTTTGAGACCAGCCTGGCCAGCATGATGAAATCTTGTCTCTACTAAAAATACAAAAATTAGCTGGGTGGTAGAACATTCTTATAGTCTCAGCTACTCAGGAGGCTGAAGCAGGAGAATCGCTTGAACCCAGGAGGTGGAGTTTGCAGGTGCATGCCACCACACCCAACTAATTTTTGTATTTTTAGTGGAGACGGGGTTTCACCATGTTGCCATAACAAATTACTAAAAGCTGAGTGCATGGTGCAACTAACACAGCAGCCAACACAGAAGACTGCAGAGAAATTCCCAGGAGGATATGGGAAGGACTTTTCCTGAAGACAGACTTTAAAAATAATAATAATAATAATAATAACAATAATAATAATAAATTATAGGCTAAGGCCACATGAAATGAAAAAAAAAAAAAAACCCATAGGATATGGGAAGAACTTTTCCTGAAAAGACTTTAAAAAAACAAAAACAAAAATAAATTATAGGCTAAGGCCATATGAAATGAAAAAAAATTTTTCTTCCCATTGGAATGAGAAAAATACAGATTCCATTCTATTAAGAGGCTTTCTAGACACCACTGGAAGTCAGAGCTGTCTCTACTATCAATTCCTTCTCACTTTCCTAACCTGATTTTATTAAAGAAAATAAGGTTGTGCTACCAATTATTTGTCAAATAGAGACCTGATTTTTGATTCAAGGTCTTTAGGATTTTGTTTTCAGTGCTAAAGAATAGTCTGTGACTGTAAGGCTATACCCTGGTGTTCAAATCAGGCCAAATGAGTGACTTTTTTTTTCCACTTTTTTTTTAATGTTGACATTTCCAGAGTAATGCTGCTGCAAAACATACCAGAAAGTCAAGAATTAACCAGAGTTCAGGAAATCAGAAACTAAAAACCTCCCCCAAAATAAGATGGAAAAACTTAAGGAAAACACAATTAAGGCAAATGTGTGACCTTGCTTACATATAAATTAGACAGCATGAAATTGAGGGCTGCTGGCCAAAGGTTAAGGAATTTGTATCCAATTTGTAACTTGCAGTTGGCAGCAAACAAGAAAAACAAAGGCAAAACTTCAGCCTCCAAGATCCTCCCTGCATATCTGCCCAGAGAAGTTTGTTCACTGATGAATGGCCTCCTTCCAATGTTCTACACATCCTGTTTCAGCACTCTGAGCACAACCACAAGTTTTAAAAGTCATTTTAGCCACAGAAGATGGTCACAAGGTATTCTGGTGTTGGCTTCTCACAGAAACACAAAAGGGGAGAATTACGTTGTTTTTATTCATACCAAGCTTTTTTAATGCCAAAGTACTGAATGGAGCTTTCAGAGAGAAAACACAACAAAGAAAAAAGATCAATAGTAAAAGCCAACTAATGGCTAGCCACTGTAAATGTTTGGTATGCACAATACACAGCCGCAGGAGGGGAAGGCAGGGAGGCTGAAATACTTATCAGAAGACTTCTGTTCAGCTAAAAGGATCAGAAGTGAGACTGAAAATGAGATGGCAAAGAAAGTACCCATTCAAGTCCATTCTCTGTATTTACCTCTCTCACCTTCCCATCTTCTGAGTCCTTCCTGAAAAACAGAGCCACCAACTTTCTGAAATTTTTGCGAAGGAGAAGGGGAAATTTGGATGGGTTTTATCATGTTTATGCATATTGCAAGAGTGGTAAGAAAATGTGTTTTCTTGCTGTAAGTGGATAGTGATTCAGGTTTGGATGCAATCTGGATCCTACTTTCTTTCTTTCTCAATATCTGCTCATTGCCTTGTCTCAGATAAGACTTTGGACTTGGACTCTCAAGTTAATGCTGGAATGAGTTAGGACTTTGGGAAAATGTTAGGACGGCATGATTGGTTTCAAAATGTGAGAATGATGTGCTTTGGCTCTGTGTCCCCACCCAAATCTCGTTTAGAATTGTAATCCCTACATGTCAGAAGAAGGGCCTGGTGGGAGGTGACTGAAATATGGAGGCAGACTTCTCCCTTGCTGTTCTTATGATAGTGAATGAGTTCTCACAAGATCTGGTTGTTTGAAAGTGTGTGGCACTACCCACCTTGCTCTCTCTCTCTCTCTCTCCTGCTCCACCAATGTAAGACATGCTTGCTTTCCCTTCACCTCCTACCATGATTCTAAGTTCCTAAAGCCTCCCAGCCATGCTTCCTGTTAAGCCTGCAGAACTGTGAGTCAATTAAACCTCTTTTCTTCATAAATTACCCAGTCTAGGGTAGTTTTGTTTTTTGTTTTGTTTTGTTTTGTTTTGTTTTGTTTTGTTTTTTGAGACAGGGTCTCACTCTGTCACCCACGATGAAGTCCAGTGGCATGATCTTGGCTTGCTACAACCTCCGCCTCCCAGGCTCAAGTGATTCTCCTGCCTCAGCCTCCCAAGTAGCTAGGATTACAGGCACACACCACCACACTTGGCTAATTTTTCTTTTGTATTTTTAGTAGAGACAGGGTTTCACCATGTTGGCCAGGCTGGTCTCGAACTCCTGACCTCAAATGATCCACCTGCCTCAGCCTCCCAAAGTGCTGGGATTACAGCCATGAGCCACCACACCTGGCCTCCTATTCTGTTTAATAGCTTTCCATCTATAAAACAAGTATTATATGTATTTGTAGATAGCACATTGCAAGATGTTTGGCATATGATTGCTATATGTTTTTTCATTCTAATCAGGGAACTTTCTAAGTATTTGACCATCAAGGTTTATAGTTACACAGTAAAGAGTCTTCCAAGAGTTATACACCACAAGGTCTGATGGCCTAGTAGGGAAGAGTTCCTGGAAATTCTCTCTCAAATGATATCCTTTGTAGTAGTTGTATCCTGAAGTAAGAGTCCACAGACATGAGCATATTACTAGAGTTCCACTCAGTAACTAACAATTGATCCAGTTCATCATTCTATCACCAAAATATCTCCCTGAGTGATGCTACTCAGTTTTACAGCCTTCATTTGATCTTGTCAGGTTCAAAAAGCAAGAGTAATCTCAGCAAACATATGGCTCCACCCCTTTGGGTATCTGGTATATTGTACTAAAAGAAAATATGGTTCTCTTGCTGTAAGCCTCTCTCAAAGGACTGCTGTAGTATTGGATTTCTCTCATTTCATGACCCATTTATTCATTCCTTTACCTTCAGCTACTATTTCTCTTCCTCTTTATTTGTCATTACTTTTTACCTAAACTTTTCCACTTTTGGAATGGATGTTAGGTTTAGCTGAAGCCATCCTGACAGGGTTAACAAGAATTCTGGACAGAAATACAGTTATAGTTAAGCATTAACTGGGCTGCACTTTGACCCACTTCCTTGTAATTGAAAGCCATGTAGCACTAGATACTAACCATTTGCATCCCCATTGTTATACATAAAATTTCTGATGTTAGAATCATAAGGCTTTTAAAATAGATAGGATCTCTAACATTAGAAGCGTAAGGTTTTTGTTTAAGAATTGCTTAAGATCCTAGGATGTTTTTAAGCTTTATTCTGAATTATCACAAGACAATTGTCATGTTTTGCATCCTTGATACTTTGTGACAGGCTCTCTATCTGTGCCTCAGGTGAAAAGTTACAGCTTGACGCCATGGATGCTAGTCCTCTTAGGTGTCACAGGGAAGCTGTTTCTCAAGGAAGGGAAGTGGTGATAACTGTGTTGTGTTTATGGTGCTTGGTGGGCAAACATATTTTTACCTGATCTGCCTAAGAAAGAATGGGTGTTTGGTGGTGGAGAAAGCAGGGATAAGCTTTATCTCCATTCAGAGCTTTGAAACCCTTCATCACTTAAGGAGAGAGATCTCATTATCAGAAAACTGAAAAACCAGGTCATGTAATATCTGAACATTATACAATATAATGTGGAGTCAAAAGTAAAGGGGATTTCTGGGGGAAAAAAAAAGAATTGCTTAAGATATTTTTCAGATCCTGAATTCCAGTGAAACAGCTGATCCCAAATAATTTGAAGATGCCCCACAAAGAAACAGAATAAGCATGTGTACTTGTTGTTTTCACGTTGCTGATAAAGACATATCCAAGACTGGGAAATTTACAAAGGAAAGAGGTTTAATTGGGCTTACAGTTCCATGTGGCTGGGGAAGCCTCACAATCATGATGGAAGGCAAGGAGGAGCAAGTCCCATCTTAAATGGATGGCAGCAGGCAAAGAGAGAATTAGGAAGACACAATAGCAGAAACCCCTGATAAAACCATCAGATCTTGTGAGATGTATTCACTACTATGAGAACAGAATGAAGGAAACCGTCCCCATGATTCAATTATCTCACACCAGGTCCCTCCCACAACACATGGGAATTATAGGAGTACAATTCAAGATGAGATTTGGGTAGGGACACAGAGCCAAACCGTATCAGCATGAGAACATAGTTTATCTCCCTGTCCTATGACTTCACCCTGCACTTTCCAACTCAAAGATCTCTACACTTCTACCCACTCCAAAACCCTATCCCCAAACTCCTTGAGAAGATGGATTTGTTCCTCATTCAGCAGCTCTATAATTAAACCTCATTCTCTGCTGCAAGCCAGTATCTTAGCATACTGACTTGCTGTGTGCATTGGATAATGAACATATTACAGTTATACAGCCATTCTGCTGGTCTGCATTGTCAGCACAAATACCAGGCTGTCAAGTGTCTCCTCAGTTCATTCTTTTCTGTTTTAGTCCATTTTATGCTGCCGTAACAGAATACCACTGACTGAGTAATTTACAATGAATGAAAATTTATTTTCTCACATTTCTGGAGGCCAAGATCAAGGGGCCAGGATAAGCATAAGGTGAGGGTCTTGTTGCTGTATCATCCTGTGGCAGAAGGGCAAAGAGAGGACAAGAAAGCAAGAGATCAAACTTGCAGCCTCAAGCACTTTTGTAATCAGCATTAATCCACTCATAAGGATGAACCCATCATGACCTAGACATCTCCCTTTAGGTCCCACATCCCAGCACTGTTGCACTGGGAATTAAGTTTGAAACAATTGCTGTTTGAGAAACACATTCAAACAATAGCACCACCCATATAGGGTAGGATTACATAGGTACAGACCTAGTAGGCCATTACAACCACTAAGCAATATAGCTGCATTTACTGTCAACTCCAATTTTGCCAGATAGGAGGAAGGCAAAATCCATTCCATCAGGCCCTCAGGAATTCCAGCATAAAAGTTTAAAGATACTATTACAGTTTCTTGTATAGAGATCATCCTTGCTTCTGGCATCTGCAGTTGCAGCCCCAGTCCTGGGACTACTGCATCAGGTAGGAAATAAAATAATTGAGGGCATGTAGGAAAGAATTGTATTGTTGTAACAGCATATTCCTGCAGCTTCCTTCCACAAGTTTCATGGAAAGGCAGAGGAATCTATCTCGGTGAAATTACCTGTCTTCTGTTTTACAGTACGAGGTAGAGAATTATTCTCAGTCAGACATAATATCCATCCCTCTCTTACACCCATCATATTAAATGTGAGCACACACTCATGAAGGCAAGCAAACCAGCCCTTCATGCCTTTATGCCCCACCCCCATTTTAAACAAGAGTATTTAATTAAACCATTACTTTGAGGATAATATGCAACATGATATATTTACTTGGTTGATCTATTTACTCACTGTTGGACACTATGGGTTGTAAAGTATGATATTTGGTATAAAAAACAAAGTAACTTGGTGGTCAAAGTTGGCACGGTATCTTGCTATAGTCTGATATAGTTTGTATATCTGTCTTCTGTTACAGTCTGTATTGTTTGTAGATTTGTCCCTCTCCAAATCTCATGTTGGATTGTAATCCCTAATGCTGGAGATGAGGCCTGGTGACAGGTGCTTGGATCTTGAAAGTGGATCCCTCATGGCTTGGTGCTGTCTTTGTGATAGGGAGCTATCACAAAATCTGGTCATTTAAAAATGTGTGGCATCTTCCTTCCACTCTCTTGCTTGCTCCTGCTTTTGCCATGTGAGGTGCCTGCTCCCCCTTCACCTTCTGGCATGATTGTAAGCCTCCTGAGGCCTCCTTAGAAGCAGATGCTACTACACTTCCTGTACAGCCTGCAGAACCATAAGCCAATTAAACCTCTTTTCTTGTAAATTATCCAGCTAGCAGCAAGAATGGCCTAAAACAAAAATTGGCATCTAGGAGTGGTACATTTCTATAAAGATACCTGAAAACATAGAAGCAACTTTGGAACTAGGTAATAAGAAGAGGTTGGAAGAGTTTGGAAGGCTCAGAAGAAGAAATGAAAATGAGAAAATGTTGCAAACTTCTTAAAGACTGGTTAGATGGTTGTGACCAAAATGCTGATAGTCATATAGTCAGTAAGTCCAGGCCAACAAGGTCTCAGATAAAAATGAGGTACTTACTGGGAACTTGAGCAAAGGTCCCACATGTTATTCTTTAACAAAGAACTTGGCTGCATTTTGTTCAGCTCCTAGGGACCTGTGAAAGTTTGAGCTTAAGAGTGATGATTTAGAGTATTTGGTTGAAAAAATTTCTGAGCAGACAAGTGTTCGAGATGTGGCCTGGCTGCTTCTAACACAGCCTTGGCTCACATGCAGGAGGGGGAAAAAAAAAAAAAAAAAACTTAAAGATGGAATTTATATTTAAAAGGAAAGCAGAGCATAAAACTTTGGAAATTTGCAGCCTAGCCATGTAGCATAGAAAGAAAGAATCAAGCAGGTTATGGAACAACCACTTGCTAGAGAGATTAGTATAACTATAAGAGAACCAAGAGCTAACATCCAATACAATGGAGAAAAGCCTCAAAAGCATTTCATTTAGTGGCAGCCTCTCTCATGGCAGGCCCAGAGGCCTAAGAGAATGGAATGGTTTTGGAAAACAGAATGATTTTGTAGAACAGGCCCAGGGACCCACTGCCCTGTGCAGCCTAGGAACACTGCTCCCTATATCCCAGCTGCTCCAGCTCAAGCTGTGGTTCAAAGGGGACCAGGTATAGCCCAGTCTGCCACTTTGGAGAACACAAACCATAAGATTGGGCAGCTTCCACGTTTGAAGAACAAAAACCATAAGACTTGGCAGTTTGGTGGTAAGCTTGAAGGTGCACAGGGTGCAAGAGTGAATAAGACTTAGCACTCTTCACCCAGATTTCAGAAGATGTATGGAAAAGCCTGGGTGCACAGACAGAAGCCTACTGCAGAGGCAGAGCCCCCAGAGAACCTCTACTAGAGCAATGATAAAGAGAAATGTAGAGCTGCAGCCCCCACACAGAGTCCCCAGTGGGGTTCTGCATAGTGGAGCTGTGAGAAGGAAGCCACCATCCTCCAGACCCAAAAATGTGGATCCACCAGTAGCTTGGACCCTGCACCTGGAAAAGATGCAGGCATTCAACTCCATCTCATGAGAGCAGCTGTGGGGGCTGCACCCTATAAAGTCACAGGGTTGCTGTAGCCTTGGGAGCCCATCCCTTGCACCAGTATGTCCTGGATACAGAAGAGATTATTTTGGAGCTTAAAGATTTAATGACTGTCATGCTGGGTTTCAAACTTCCATGGGGCATGTAACCCTTTTCTTTTGGCCAATTTTTCTCTTTAGGAACAACAATGTTTACCCAATTCCTATACTTCTATTTTATCATGGAAGTAACTAACTCATTCTCATTTTACCGGCTGATAGGTGGAAGGGATTTCTTTTGTCTCAAATGAGACTTTGAACTTGTACTTTTGAGTTAACACTCAGCATGCAAAAAAAAGTCTTCTCCCCCGGCAGTACTCCTTGTCTCAGTGATCGGTTTTCTGTGCAGTGAGCAGCAGGACCTAGATTGAACCTGATGTTTCAGTAATATTGTGAGCATTTTCTTATACCATCAGGTAGGCAAAATCCAGTCCTAAGTTGCTGTTTATTCTTGTCAAAATACAATTACAGTCTCTCTGAGATACTGGCACCAGTCCAATATACTTATTTTCCAGCTCTGTGCAGGTCCTTCCCATAGCCCTCCACAGTCTCTGTCTTTCTTGCTGGTAGCCTGGACAGTTTTTGTTGACATTTTGTGCCACAGAGGGCGCAAAAGGTGTATGTTGATGACCAGACCATCTTTGTATTCCTGCAGCTCCTCCATATTCATTCATTTCATGGACCTAGGTGGACCCCTCAAGCAAGCACACCAGATTTGGTGGTTTCAATCACCTTCCAATCTTAGAAGGAGGTTCTTCTGATGGGCATCAAGATGTTCTACTTCAATGCATCATTTATATTCCCATAGTTATTTCCATATAAGCATACCCTATACTGGAATCTCTTTATTAATCTAGTTTTTCATTGCCCATCTAACTGACCATATAGCGAAGCCACTGGCCAATGCCCATGGGTTGGCAAAAAATCAAACATAGGGGCTGTTATCATTGTTCAATTCTTCCACCATTACAAGTAAAACACCATGCTATTCAGTCTAATAAGGTGATTTGTTCTTGCCTTCTTCAATCAGTTTTTCCATCAGTCAATCATAGTGTAGCATGTCTCCAAACAAGGTGATGTCTGTCCGCCTGGCAGCTGCCATCCATAAACCAAGCAGTGTTTTGTTGGCCAATAGACAGCTGTTCATAGGGCACCACTGGTGTGACAGTAACATCCAGCAGTTCCTCTGGTGGCTCCAAAGTCAGCTATGGGAAAAGGGGTATCTGCTCTTAAATGTGATGAGTACCTCCTTGCATTCTCCCAAGTAGCATGTTCCTATATAAATCATTTCCATTTTATTATGGAACTCTTCTTGGACTGCTTTCCATATTAAAATGTTTCTCTAATATCATCTAAGACATCATGGATATTTCAGGATTCCATGTTATTTTATGTCCTTCAGTCATAGGGGCAGTTTCAACTATCAGTGCAAGCTAGTAATTATCTCTCAAAAGGTATATACAACACCACTGCATATGGAAAATTTCTGTTTCTAAATCCCAGCAGTCACTGCCGGTGGTAGTGACAGGCTTTTGCCATAGTCTCTAGCCTGCATAAGTGTGTGTTGCAGATGCTTCCAAAATCCTATCTGAGTGTGGATCATAAGGGCTAAAAGGATTGAGAAGGCTACTACTTTTGCCACTCAGACATAGTCTGGTTTTGTTCAGGATCCCATTCAAATATGACCTTCTTTCAGATAGACATTGGGCTAGCAATTCCCAGATGTAGAATATGTATCCTCCAAAACACAAGGAAATCGACAAGGTGCTGTGATTCTTACCTTAGTTCTCAGAATAGACAACAACAGCAGCTTATTTTTAGTCATCTGTGGAATGCCAGTGTTGGCTCCTGTCCAGGTTATTACTAAGAATTTTATCATTTGGGCAGATCCTTGAATCTTTGCTGGATTTGAGGGAATGTAATTAACTTCTCTTCCCAGGTCCACAAGGGGCATGGTTTCAAAGGCAAGAACTTCCTAGCGACATGCCCGACCTGCCTTCTTTCACGTCTCCATCTGGGAACTTAGAGGTCTTTGTTTACCTTTTGCGTGTGGGAAGATAGACTGCCCAGAAATCAAAGGTCAATCACTCCAGTGCAAGTTTAAAGGAACTCCTTTCATAGGACAAAAAACTTGAATGGGGCAGGAATAACTCCCAGGCTAAAATCCCCTTTCCTTCCTCACCTATTCGGACTCCATCTCTGGATCCCCTCTCATGACAGCGTGAGAGCTCTCTCCCTCTCTCTCTCTGTCTCTGTTCCTTTTTCTCTCTCTCTGTCTAAATAAATCACTTTTTGCAAAATTCTTTGGGGTCTGTTATTTACTTGAACAAGCTCATCGCGCCTGGTGGGGTCCTGTCCCCCATTCTTGGGTGAGTGAGGAACCAAGGGCCTGGAAGAACACATCCTATTGGGGAGCAACCTAAGCCCACCGTCTGCAATTTGGTCACAGATTTATCAACCAAGCTTTTTTTTGGCAATGTGTGCCAGCATTGCATTAAAGTCAGTTTTGCTTACTCTTCTCTTTCTGATTCTTTATATTATTGATATAGTGCATTATTAAACTTGAGACCTGAATCAAGTCTGAATCTCTTCTAATCAAATTATGAAACTAAGCTGGTACTATCAAATAACCCTGTGGAAATACAGTAAATGTAAAATGGGAGCCTTCCATGTAAAGCCAAACTACAGCTGGCTCTTTTCTGATTGAGATAGGAAAAACAGAATTTTCAATATCAATCACTGAGTTTTCCTTCTCTTTAGCCTACTATATTTTTGCACTATTGAAACCATATCAAGGATGGCTGATGCTACAGGCTGCACGTCTTTATTCCAGCCTCAGTAACATATTTTTCATGGGTCACCCAGGGCTATTGTACAGAGAACTTTTGATACCAAAACTCCAGCTTCTAATATTGTTCTTAATTAAAGTAGTAATCTCTTTATTGTCCACCAGGTATTCTATACTGTTTCAGATTAACAACCTGTATGGACTCAGGCAATTTTATAGATTCCCATTTGGAATATCCAATTAATACTAGCTGAAAGGTAACCTACATGCCTTCTGTTTTACAATACCAGGTAGACAAGTGTTCCCCAGTCGAACATAGTATTTATTCCAATAATACATTCAGGGAAAGTAGACACAATCACTTCACATAAAGTACATTTGAATATTCTAATTTTTATCCAAACTTTCACCTAAATCCCATCAACCATTGCATCCCCATATCCTTCAATCTAACTGTAGCCCTATTAGAAATTCACTGTGATTCTGGAATCACAGTACATTTGACTTCCATATCAAGGAGTCCCAGAAAACTTTCTTTTCAATTGCTGCCCATTTTATCCATGTATGTGTATGTAGGGGTTACATGAGAACACCCTCATTCCTTTATGAATCTTCATCCTGATTAACTTTCCAGACCATCACCCCAGCAATTAAAAGTCTGGTTTTGGTCAGGTGCAGTGGCTCACGACTGTAATCCCAGCACTTTGGGAGGCTGAGGAGGGCAGATCATGAGGTCAAGAGATGGAGACCATACTGGCCAACATGGTGAAACCCCATCTCTACTAAAAATACAAAAATTAGCTGGGCATGGTGGTGCCTGCCTGTGGTCCCAGCTACTCAGGAGGCTGGGGCAGAAGAATCACTTGATCCCAGGAGGCAGTGGTTGCAGTGAGCTAAGACTGTGTCACTGCACTCCAGCCTGGTGTCAGAGTGAGACTCCATCTCAAAACACACAGACACACAGACACACAGACACACAGACACACACACACACACACACAATCAGGTTTCTTATTAATACCTTTGCTTTCCAACTTTTTAAACTCTTTAAAACTAAGTAAATAGAGCAGTTTTGTTTATGGCTTTTCAACACCGGGGACCATCAGGGCTCCCATTTGTCCACCCAACTTCCCATAATGCTGCTTCAAGACCTTGTTTCAACCCCATCAGTGTTTGCTTTATTCGTGCTACTAATAATAACCATCTAAAAATTTTTACCCTGCTAGGAAGAGTCCCTTGAATCTCCCCTTTGTCTTTGCCTCATTCTTTTGTGAATTGCTCTTTCTCAGCACCTGTAGACCCATAAGGCAAAGCTGAGACAATAAATCTAACAAGGTCCACTCCCAGACCACTGCCTGATTTTACAGCAGTAAGGTTACATAGGGTGCCCACACAAAGGAGCTCCCCTTAATCCAGCATTTACCACGACCTGGTTATGAGACATATCACATGGATGAGCATCCTGATCATCACAAAGTCAATCTAGCATGACTTGCATACACAACATATCAGCCACTTCATCTGTGAAGTTCTATTAAGCATTTAAAGGAGGAGAAGGAGAATTCATCTGCTCAGATGAATTTTACTCAGTCCTCCAGGAAATCTGTCTCCTTGGAAATAAATGCTATGTGTTTGAATCATATAGTCATCTGTGATTGGTCAATAGCTATGTGTCAACCCAAACATGCTCTTTCATTCTGCAGAATTCAAAAGCAAGGAGAGTGACTTACCCCTAAATTGGTCACTCTCACAATCCATTTTAGTAAAGGTTCTTTAGGAAGTAATCGATATTAATCCATAAAATAAGACAACTCCTTCACGCCATACCCTCTGCTTTCAGCAGTTTCTTGGTTTGGCTCTCCCCTCAACCTAGACTGCCTTCTTGGTAAATAGAGATTGTAGAGGTTCTATCTGTTGTTCCAGCATAACTTATCCTTTTGGTGGTGGCCCGCAGGCTTAGTGGCTAAAATCTGAATTTGATTACATATCTATATATCTATACATTTGTTAGGATCTGCCCCAACACTATCTTTTACTTTTATTTTAGCTATTACAGATAACACTAAGCAAGGAATTGTGTATTTCACTAGTTTCTTATTTTGCATTCCCTTACGCATCCAGTGAACCCAAACATTCGGAAGTTAGACTTACCATTTCTGAATTCCACTGGAGACTTTCACCTATAGTAAAGAATCACGGCACAGCTACTGTTTCAGATTATGTTTCATATCCAGTGGCCATATAGGAATCAAAAGTTTGTCCACCCCTGTCCTCTCATTCTTTCATTTCCCAAAGCACGCTTTTGCCATGTTTCAGTGAGTTAGGGTCATCCCAACAAATGCTACTTACAATGCCAACTATATTGGGGGTCTCCCAAGACCACCCTTAGGTTCAATACTCAATTAGAATGATTCACAGAGCTCAGAAAAGCTATTATACTAATGATTATGGCTTATAACAGCCAAAAAATACCAATTAAAATTAGCAAAGGAAACAGGCACCAGGTGAAACCAGGTACAAGCTTCTGGTTGTTCTCTCCCAGTGGAGTCACACAGATAGAGCTTAATTCTCTCAGCAATAGTGTTTGACAGCATATGCAAAGTGTTACCAACCAAGGAAATTCACATGAGCCTTGAGGTCTAGAGTTTTTATTAGGAGTCAGTAGGCATGTCTGCATGGCTGAGCTTAACTACGCTTTCTCTAGAGGTCTGATACAGCATGGTGCAGGGCCTCAAGTGAACAAGAGCAAAAATTCATCATAAATCACATGGTTAGCATAAACTATCTGATGTGGCCCAAAGCCTCATATATACAAAGACACTCTGATTAAACAGGATATTATAAAGGCTTAAGGGTTATCCTCTAGGAGCTGGGTGAAGGGCCAGTCCTTTCTATGGAATCTGTGGTGTTTGAGAAAACCAAGCTCACTGAGCTAATAGTTTACGGCACAACTTTTAACTTCTATTCAAGGTTTGCTTGAAATAGAAATATATTTCCCAAATATCCAATAATCGTAAAACAAAAAAATAGCAATGTGATTTATAGTTCCTCACAGATAACACACTGCATAAAAAGAAGTCATCTGTTAAGTTTCAAGGAAAAGTTGACTTGTGATCTAGCTAGACGGGTATGAAAATTTAGGCTGAAATTGAAACTTTCATAATAAAAAGCAATGGTAATAACTTTACACATTTTTCTAGTGTGAATCAACACAGAGATCTGATTGACAACAGTAAAATGAAGAACACATTGCTGATATTTGCAAATTTAGAATTTATACAATACCCTTTCAATTAAATGTTCATAATACTGAGTTGAAAAATAGTAAAGTTATTGCATATATAGCTTGAAAATGATATACTTTTGCATTAAAATCAAATCAGTTATTCTAAAACAGATGAACTAATTTTGTAAATGTGGGTATAAATATTAAAGGAAAACTTTTTTTTTTGAGACAGGATCTCATTCTGTTCACCCATACTGGAGCACAGTGGTGCAATCATAGTTCACTGCAGCCTTGAATTCCTGGGTTCAAGTGATCCTCCCACCTCAGCCTCCCAAAATGCTGAAATTACAGGTGTGAGCCACTGCACCCAGCTGGAAAAGCAGTTTTTGATACTCAGTTCAATTACTAGAAAATCTTTCAGTATGTGAATCTACTTTTGAAATGTAAATTTTGTTAAATTTAAATACAGATGAAGATCTATAATGAAAATTTAGTGTCCAAATGAAGATGTATTTTAAGAACAAAGTTCAGGAGCAGTGGTTCATGCCTGTAATCCCAGCACTTTGGGAGGCTGAGGCAGATGGATCACGAGGTCAAGAGTTCAAGACTAGCCTGGCCAAGATGGTGAAACCCCGACTCTACTAAAACTACAAAAAAATTAGCCAGTCATGGTGGCAGGTGCCTGTAATCCCAGCTACTCGGGAGGCTGAGGCAGAGGAGGTTGCAGTGAGCTGAGATCATGCCACTGTACTCCCGCCTGGGTGACAGAGCGAGACTCCATCTCAAAAAAAAGAATAAAATATACACCAGATGTCAAAGACTTAGTAGAAAACAAAAGATGTAATATAATAATACAATAATTTTCATACTGATTACATTTTAAAATGCTTTGTTTATATTGAGTTAAATAAAATGTGTTGTTAAAATAACACATTTTTAATTTCAATTTTTATTGTGGCTGCTAAAGTTTTTTAAATTACACATATGCTTACATTATATTTCTACTAAACAGCACTGTTCTACATAAGTACTGAGTTAAAGAGGAAATCACAATAAAAAATTTAAAATATATAGAACCAAATGGTAATAAAAAATAGTACATATCTAATTCCTCACCAGGAAATTTATGACTTTAAATGTATATATTAAAAAAGAATAAATGATAAAGAGTAATGAGGTAAGCATCCAACCCAAAAGTAAATCAAAGATAGCAGGTCAGACACAGTGGCTCATGCCTGTAATCCCAGCACTTTGGAAGGCTGAGATGGGCAGATCACTTGAGGTCAGGAGTTCAGTACCAGCCTGGCCAAAATGATAAAACCATATCTCTACTAAAAACACAAAAATTAGCCGGGCATGGCAGCACGTGCCTGTAATCACAACTACTCAGGAGGCTGAGGCATGAGAATCACTTGAACCTGGTGGGGTAGAGGTTGCAGTGAGACTAGATCTCACCACCACACACCAGCCTGATTGACAGAGTGAGACTCTATCTCAAAAATAAAAAATAAAAGTAGAAAGAAGACACATTACAGACAAAAGTAGAAATTCATGGAAGAGAAAAATGATATAAAGAACAAACAAAAGCAAAAGTAAGTTCTTTGAAATCATGAATAAAATAGATCCTGTCAAGATTGATCACAAGAAACAGAGGTGTTAAAAATTATATTAGGAGCAAAAAGGTAACCTAACTATAGCTACAGTCAAAATTAAAAAGAAGGATTTTGTATGTTAGGCCTGTAAACTTGAAAGTCTAGCTATGATGTACAATTTCTGAGGAAAGAATAACTTGCCAAACTGACAAAAAGAAATAGAACATCTAACATTTTTTTGGAATCCTTAGAGATGTTGAATCATAGTTAAAACACATTTACACACGAAATCTCCATTTCCTGATACTTTACAGGTGATTCCAATCAACTGTCAAGTCAGAGATCATTCCAACATTGTGTAGATTCTCCAGAGAATAGGAAAAAAAATTAAATGCTTCCCAATCCACAGTACAAAGCGAGTATAACTGAAATCAAACCAGGCAAGAGCGGTGTAAAAATAGATTATAGGCCAATCTTTTCATGAATATAGTTACAAAATCATAAGATATCAAGTAGGGCTGGATGCAGTGGCTCACACCTGTAATCCCAGCACTTTGGGAGGCCAAGACAAGAGGTGGATCACCTGAGGTCAGGAGTTCGAGACCAGCCTGATCAACATGGAGAAGCTCCATCTCTACTAAAAACACAAAATTAGCCAGGCGTGGTGGAGCATGCTTGTAATCTCAGCTACTCAGAAGGCCAAGGCAGGAGAATTGCTTGAACTCAGGAGGCCAGAGGTTGCAGTGAGCTGAGATCGCACTATTGCACTCCAGCCTGGGCAACAACAGTGAAACTCTGTCTCAAAAAAAACAAAAGATACCAACCAGCATGGAGATAACTGCCCCCATAATTTAAGTACCTCCCACCAGGCCCCTCCTATGACACGTGCTTATTATGGGAACTATAATTCAAGATGAGATTTGGGTGGGGACACAGCCAAACCATATCACTATAATAAAAACTAGCCTATAAAGGTGCAAGTGTGGAAGCAGGAAGAGCAGTTAGAAGTCTTATAACAATACAGGAGAGGCGATGGAGGTTTGAACCAGGTAGAAACCATGAAATGAGGTAGTAGCTGGAGGGATAAGTGAGATGAAGAGATTTTTGTTTGTGTATGTATGTGTGTTTTCATTTGTTTCAAGAACCAAAATACGAGAAACTCCTGCATGTTTATGTGCTTGAGTACATGAGAGTGAATGGCATTACATGAAGTATATGGCTCAGATTCATACAGAAACATAGTCATTTTATAGTAGCCAAGAGGGAACACAGGGTACTGGGGCATAGATGCTGGTAGGTAGTGGATGTGACAGGAACTTGTGGAAGTTCTATTTTTTTTTTCTATTTCCCTAGTAAAATAAGAAGCAGGTCATCAGATGATAGCAAGGAGCATGGCTGAGGTGTTGGAGTTTAGAGAAGAGAAAGTGCAAAACAATCACAGTAGGGTAAGAAATAGACAAAGGAAACAAGATTGTCAGACAGCATGAAGGATCCATTGACACTAAGGATGAACTTAAAGTGAGACCAGTAAGCATGCTATGTATTTTTCTTCTGCTGTGATGATGCAAATTAGGAGGAGAGTTGGACTTCAGCAGGATCAGAATTCTGCCAAGCAAGTAATCACCACAGGAAAGGGGAAAGGGTGTTGACAGTGTATGCGAGGAAATAGCTATAATGATTGATGATGGAATTTAAACTGTGGGAAGAGAGTCAAAAGGACATGAGTGGGAATAAGGGATAGTGAAAAGTTGCAATGGGCAGTGGATTGTAGATCCTGGAGCTTGTTCAAGTGGTGAGACTAAAAGGAGCAAGATAGGACAAGGCAAACAGAGAGTCGAATGTTTGAACCTACAATGATGAAAAGGTGATAGAAATTCTGTGCTATGTCCATGTAAGTGAGTGACAGAGATAGGCTGAAGGGGAGGAATTTAAGAAATTCAAGGCCATGGTGGTGGAAGAATCATTCATGTGGATATTAAAATTACCAAGAATTAAGGCAGGAATGTTGTTTAAAAGACAGTGTATATACGACATACTGGTACTATGCACCGACAAAAATTAAAATTTAAAATTAAGAAAAAAGGTTGTCATTGACCAAAAATCATTGAGAAATAAGGGACAGTGAAGTGGGGAAAGCAGACAACACAGCAGCAGGGGATAGTGGGAGTGATAATCTGATAGGACATTCAGATCTTATGGAGTCTAAGTAGGAGAGGGAGAAGGGTCTCACAGCAACAACAAAATACTAAGGAGGATGCATATCCCACCTCCATCGCCCCTGATATGAGAGGTGTAGGACATTAAAACAGCCCTCTCAACAGCCCCGGAGTCAAAGCCGGTTCCCAGCCCAGTCCCATCCTGCAGCAGTGTGCCTCTTCTTTCCTTTCGACATGACAGATGCCGCTGTGTCCTTCACCAAGGACTTCCTGGCATGTGGAGTGGCTGCAGCCATCTCCCAAGATTGTGGCAGTGCCCTTTGAATGGGTCAAGCTGCTGCTGCAGATGCAGCATGTCAGCAAGCAGATCACCACAGATAAGCAATACAAGCGCATTATAGACTGTGTGGTCTGTATTCCCAAGGAACAGGGAGTCCTGTCCTGGCACGGTAACCTGACCAGTGTCATCAGATACTTCCCCACCCAGGCTCTCAACTTCGCCTTCAAAGACAAATACAAGCAGATCTTCCTAGGTGGTGTGGACAAGAAGACCCAGTTTTGCGCTACTTTGCAGGGAATTTGGCATCAGGCAGTGCCGCTGGGAACACATCCTTGTGTTTTGTGTACCCTCTTGATTTTGCCCATATCCGTCTAGCAGCCAATGCAGGTAAAGCTGGAGCTGAAAAAGAATTCCAAGTCCTCAGTGACTGCCTGGTTAAGATCTACAAATTTGATGGGATCAAGGGCCTGTACCAAGGCTTTAACGTGTCTGTGCAGGGTATCATCATCTACCAAGCTGCCTATTTGGGTATCTGTAACACTGCAAAGGGAATGCTTCCAAACTCCAGGAACACTCACACTGTCATCAGCTGGATAATTGCACAGATTGTCACCACTGTCGCTGGGTTGACTTCCTATCCATTTGACACCATTTGCGACCACATGATGATGCAGTTAGGGCGCAAAGGAAATGACATCATGTACACAGGCACACTTGACTGCTGGAGGAAGACTGCTCATGATGAAGGATGCAAAGCTTTTTTCAAGGGTGCATGGTCCAGTGTTCTCAGAGGCATGAGCTTGTCTTGTACGACGAAATCAAGAAGTACACTTAAGTTATTTCCCAGGATTTTTCCTCTGTGAACAGGCATGTTGTATTACATAACATATTTTGAGCATTCTTGTCAGACTCCTGGCTGTCAGTTTATCAGTGGCAACTATTTACTGGTTGAAAATGGGAAGCAATAATATTCATCTGACCAGTTTCTCTTAAAGCCATTTCCATGATGATGATGATGGGACTCAATTATATTTTTTATTTCAGTTACTCCTGATAAATAACAAATTTGGAGAAATAAAAATATCTAAAACTAAAAAAAAAAATGGCCCTAACTTGAGCTGGAACAATGCTGTGTGCACAAAGTAATTTTAAAAAAACATGAACTGGTGCTGGGCATGGTGGTTCACACCTGTAATCCCAGCATTTTGAGAGGCCGAAACAGGAGGGTCACTTGAGCCCAGAAGTTTGAGACAACCCTGGGCAACATAGCGAGACTTCAGCCTCTACAAAATTTACTTTTTAAAAAATTCAGAAGAACATGGACTGCTGGATCATATATAACTATAAATTTTAAAAGAAAACAAAAAGCAAGTCTTTTTTTAATGATAAGAAAATGAATAAGTCTATGGATTGCTTATATAATGGAATACTATACAACACTGAAAACAAATGAGCTATGATCATGTAACATGGACAAAATCTGCAAAAATAATTTGAGTGAAAAAGGCAGGTGGAAAAAGAATGCTCCCAATATGATATTTATATTACATTTCAAATACTGTGTATACAAAGGTTGCTTATGTATTGCATAGAGATATAGATATGTTACAAAATTATTTCTAATTATGCATTAATTATTTAGCTTTGGGACTGCTAAATAAATTCAAGATCATTAATTATAGAGACAAAAGGTGAGTAATTGGATCAGGGAAATGTATACAAGAGTGAGATGAGAAGGACTTGAAATTAGCAATCTGTTATTTCTTAGGCTGTGCAGTAGATGTAGGGTGTTCATTTTATAATTCTCTATAGTTTTTGAATTTCTGAAGAGCTAATTATAAAAGATAAAAATTGTATAATACTTTTAGTGTCTATATTGTGCTTTCAAATAAATTATCTCATTTGATTTGCAAGGTAAACTTGTGAGATAGTGAAGGTAGTTGTTATTAATATTTTGATTTCATAAAGGAGGAAACGCCCAAGGCTAAAAAATGCTGCAAATAGTAAACAGACAAGAGGCAGGGACAGAATTAAGCTCTTGGGGGTCCAAATCATCACACTCCCTCAGATATGCTAATATTTGGTCAGTGAGACTGTAGTCATATCAGAGTGAAGGGTACAACCATCCTAGTTTATCCTTTTCTTGCTCTTTGGTAAAATCATATTGCGTTAAATCAAATTGAGATAAATACATTTCTCAATGTGCTGCTATGTCCAAGGTTATAAAATGCCTTTCTTTCTCATGGTTTTCTAAAATTTTATATATTGTCCATTCCTTTCCAGCATCATAAAACAATCTAGAAGGTATCAGTTATTATTCAGAACCATAGTCAGATTTTTTTTTTCTAGAAAAGATGCTCTCTATAGCTAGTCAAGTGAAAAGAGGTAGGGGCATCAGAAAATCCGGGTAATCAGAAACCTGAAATGTATTTTCACTTGTATTCCTCACTTTGGCTTTGGGTTTACATTGGACTTTCTATAAGTCACTTTGTATATCTGTGTCTCACTTTATACAACTGGGACAGAAATAATAAAACACTTTGCATGATCACAGAGCATATCAACATAACCTCACATAGCCCTTTGCATTGTAGCAACCACTTGGTTTGCTGATACCAAAAGAGTATTGGAAAGAGTTAATTTGTACTAGCATGTAATAAAGCTCCTCAGTCCCCTCATGTTATACTTTTTTTTTTTTTTGACTGTTTCAATTTTTGACACTCTATCATCCAGGACACAGTGCAGTGGTGCAATCTCAGATCACTGCAACCTCCGCCTCTCGGGTTCAAGCAGTTCCCCTGCCTCAGCCTCCCAAGTAGCTGGGATTACAGGCCGCCACCATGCCCAGCTAATTTTTGTATTTTTAGTAGAGATGGGGTTTCGCCATGTTGGCCAAGCTGGTCTCAAACTCCTGACCTCAGGTAATTCATCCTCCTCGGCCTCCCAAAGTGCTGGGATTACAGGCATGAGCCACTGTGCCTGGCCTCATGTTAT